>JAKUCM010004163.1:0-57897 GCA_023374145.1 Lepidium sativum
AAAAGAAATAATTTGAAGTATTTGCTGATGTGGCGATCGTGGCCACGTCAGCCAATTATACTTGATATTTTTCGAGTCCTCTTTACTCTTTTCATGATCGTTAGATTACGGTCGGTTGGCCATCCGGTTTTAATCTCAACCGTTGAAACATTCGCCAGATTTTTCGAGATATTTTTCTTGCCTTTCTCTTTAATATTAAGAACAAATATTTTTTCTCTGTCTCTTTTTTATCTTTCCATTCACAAATATTTTGATTTGTTTTCTAACTGTTTCTTCTTCTTCTTCTCTCATTTGTTCTTCTCTTTCTCTGGAGCTTGAATCGATTTTGGATTTTAAAACAACTGTTGTGTGATAATGAGTACTGAAGTAGTTGAGGTGACGATGGAGAAAGTAACTGAGGCTGACGGAGGAAAGTTATCGCGGCGGAAGATGCGGAGGAAAGAGGCTGGTGATGGTTTGGTCAAATGGGAGAGGTTTCTCCCTAAAATCGCTTTAAGAGTTTTGCTTGTTGAAGCTGACGATTCTACTAGACAGATAATCGCTGCTCTCCTTAGGAAATGCAGTTACAGAGGTCAGTTTTTGGTTTCAATGCCTCATAAGATTCATTCGAGCATCGGAATTTTCCTGGGAATCTCTGTGTCTAGGAATTGGGAACTTTAAGAAAACTGCGAGAATTTGATTTGAGCTGCTAATGATGATTTGAATCTGAGGATTGCATATGTTACAATTCAAGTTAAACTTAGCAAGTCAATGATTTCGTCGGTTTTGAATCTGATGTTTTTCTAAGATTCTTGTCTAAGGAATGAAATTGTGCCGTTTTAGTTTCAGCATCTTTCTATAGAATATGAAAGTTTTTTTCTTTTCCGATAATTGATTAAGAATGATGTGATTTTTGGCCACGTGTATATAATTTGAGTTTCTAAAACAAGCTCAAAGGTCTAATGTGGTTGGTTTTGTGTACAGTTGCTGCTGTGCCTGATGGCTTGAAGGCTTGGGAGATGCTAAAAGGAAAACCCGAAAGCGTTGATCTGATATTAACAGAGGTTGATCTGCCTTCGATATCTGGATACCCTCTATTAACACTTATTATGGAGCATGATATCTGCAAGAACATTCCAGTCATACGTATGGTGACCTTTACAATTCCTGTTTCTTCCTTTTTATCGTCGTATTAAAGTGATTGGGCTGATTTTTTGTGTCTTGTATTGTTTATTTCTCAGTGATGTCGACACAGGACTCTGTGAATACTGTGTATAAATGTATGTTGAGAGGTGCAGCAGACTATCTTGTTAAGCCATTGAGGAGGAATGAGTTGAGAAATCTCTGGCAACATGTCTTGAGAAGACAAGCTGTATGTTCCATATCCATTTTTCTAAGCTATATGTGTCCCGAGCTATGTACAACTACATCGTTCTTATATAAGCTCTGGGAAATTTCGTTGTCTTTAAAAGATAATTGAGTTCTCAGATTTATTTGTTTGTTATTGTTTTGATATCTTGACAGTCACTTGCTCCGGATAGCTTTCCATTAGATGAGAGTGTTGGACAGCAGAAAGCCGAGGGTGCATCTGCAAACAATTTGAACTCGAATGCATTTAAGAGAGACGAACATCCTGTTATTGGGAATGATAGTGATGCACAGGTTAGTTTCTCATTATTGACTATCTTATTTTCAAATGCTGGATGTGGATTAGATTATGTCCCTTGGTGTCTTTGACTAAATTCTTAGTTATTTTTTGCGTTTGTAGAGCTCATCTACAAGACCAGAGATGGAAGGCGAGAGTGCAGACGTAGAGGATAACCCGAGAAACTCATTACAGATGGAGAGCGCAAAGCCTCTGTTAAATGAGACACGGGTTCTAGTGAATGAGATGCAGAGTAAGCGAGCTTATCCAACTTTTGTTTGCAAGCTAGCAAATCATCCTTGACTCTTGAAAAGTTCCGCAGAGTTATTAATTCACCTGCATGTTTTATTAAATTCTATAGATTCATCGAAAGAAGCTATTGACTTCATGGGAGCGTCCTTTAGAAGAATTGGTCAACGTAAAGCAGAAGAAAGTGTTGCTCAATACGAATCTCGGATTGAGCTTGATCTCTCTCTGAGAAGACCTAACGCTTCCGAGAAACCAATCTTCTGGAGACCGACCCTCTCTTCATCCTTCTAGTTCCTCGGCTTTCACAAGGTTAGTAGTTTCTTAAGTTCAGACTCCTTTTCTAACAATCTTTCAACAATTGTCGTTCTGTCTGCTGATTGCTTGTGCTATGTTCTTGTTGCAGGTATATTCACAGGCCATTGCAGACTCAGTGTTCAGCCTCTCCGGTTGTTCCTTATCAAAGAAAGAATGTCGCTGCAAGTCAAGATGATAACATTGTGCTACTTAACCAATACAATTTATCTGAATCGCCTCCAAGTGCTCCAAGAAGAAAGGAGCCGATCTTTTACACCGGATCTGACTCACCCGGTCCACCCTTTAGCAATCAGATGAATTCTTGGCCAGGACAAGGTCTTACCCAACGCCAATGCCCATCAATAGTATACAGTTTAGGAGTTCTAACAAAGCTTATGCATCTGCAATAGCTCCTGGTTCAATTTCTCCAACCCCTAGTTCTGTTAGCCCGCACGAGTACAGCTCCATGTTTCACCCATTCAACAGTAAACCCGAGGGTGTACAAAGATGGTACCATGGATGTAGAAGAGAGAAGACACATCTCTTCTGCACCGAACACAGTGCAACAGGCAATCACATTGAACAGCTTGTTGAAAAGAAGAACGAAGATGGATATTCGTCGTCTGTGGGGAAAATTCAACAATCTCTTCAACGTGAAGCCGCTTTAACTAAATTCCGGATGAAGCGCAAGGACAGGTGTTTTGAGAAAAAGGTATAGATTTACATTTGATATTGATTCACATAGATGAAACTCATAACGGCTTCTTGAGAAGAATAGCAATAACTGAACCATTGAGTATGGACTTTTACAGGTCCGTTATGAGAGCCGGAAGAAATTGGCAGAGCCAACGGCCGCGAATCAAAGGCCAGTTTGTTCGTCAAGTCCAATCCACACAAGCTCCACAGTGATCCAACAAATTGATATATCATTAACGCAGGCTCAATTTTGTATCAACTGGGGGATGCAGGAGCTATTCTGTAGCTAGCGTAGTGGGTATAGGAATTGATGACACTTTTGTGTGTACATACAGCCTCCGGGCTTGTTGTTGAGTTAGTTTAGCATCTACTTTAGAATTGTAGTTACATACGTTGGATTCTGTCTATGTAACTTGCCAGGAGTTGATAAGATTTAGACTAAAGAAATTTTAGAAAAATCATAACTACAAATTTGGAAGAATATAAAGAAGCTTCTTGACCAAACAAAAGCATTATTTATATTGTGAGATGCGGCCCAGTTAATATCCTCACTAATGTTGTATAATGAGCCGACAAAACAGTGCCCAATTGGAGTTACAGTTCGGAAGCTATGATTGTTATTAAAGCCTGCTTTTCTTTTGAGATAAGCCAAGCTAAGCTAAAATTATTATATCCTTCATTTTGATACGAACATTGTTTAGTAATAAACTGAGTAAACCGTTTACGAATAAAACCGCTTAGTTACAATATAATATATAATAGTTAATATAAAGATGATTTGTTACATTAGGACAAAAGTAAGGGATAATTATTTAAATAGAGTAAATATTTGAAAATTATTAGAATATATTTTTTAATTTAATAAAATATTATTTTGTTCTTTTTTAGTGAGTAAATAAAAAATGTATTTACGAAAATGTCATTAATGAAATTTGTCATGTAAGGAGTCCCGCTTTGATCAACTCTACTATACTAACTAAATACAACGTAATAGAGTTAATAATATGTTACTAGAGTTAAAGTGTGTCTAATAGAGTTCAATTAAGTGTAATAGAGTTCAATTAAGTGTAGTAGATTTAAAGTGTGTCTAGTAGAGTTCAGTTTAGTGTAGTAGAGATCAGTTACATGTAGTAGAGTTCAGCCAAAGTGTAGTAGAGATAGTGTTTGAACCTTTAATATGTTGCGTCGGGACATTTTCAAGACAATGTTTGAACCTTTAAACGTGTTCCGATCTGGGTGAAATTTTGCAGGAAGCTTCGTGACACAGTGTTCTTCAGATCCAACGGTGAGATTATGATTTCAACGGCTGGTTTCTGAGACATCTTGATGTTTTCATAGCTGTTCGCTGATCTTGGTTGAACTTGGTGGACTTAGAAATTATAATGTAATATGTTACGTCGGGTCATATTCAGGACAGTGTTTGAACCTTTAAACGTGTTCCGATCTAGGTGAAATTTTGTGGGAAGCTTCGTGACACAGTGTTCTTCAGATCCAACGATGGGATTATGGTTTCAACAGCTGGATTCTGAGATATTTTGATGTGTTCATGGCTGTTCGCTGATCTTGGTTGAACTTGGTGGACTTAGAAATTACAATGTAATATGTTGCGTCGGGTAATTTTCAAGACAATGTTTGAACCTTTAAACGTGTTCCGATCTGGGTGAAATTTTGTGGGAAGCTTCGTGACACAATGTTCTTCAAATCCAACGGTGAGTTTATGGTTTCAACAGCTGGTTTCTGAGATATTTTGATGTTTACATGGCTGTTCGCTGATCTTGGTTGAGCTTGGTGGGCTTAGAAATTATAATGTAATATGTTGCATCGGGTTATTTTCAAGATAGTGTTTGAACCTTTAAACGTGTGCTGATCTGAGTGAAATTTTGTGGGAAACTTAGTGACACAGTGTTCTTCAGATCGAACGGTGGGATTATGGTTTCAACGGCTGGTTTCTGAGATATTTGGATGTTTGCTGCTACACTTAACTGAGCTCTACTACACTTTGGCTGAACTCTACTACACTGAACTGAACTCTACTACACGTAACTGAACTCTACTACACTGAACTGAACTCTACTACACTGAACGGAACTCTACTACACGTAACTGAACTCTACTACACAAAACTGAACTCTACTACACAAAACTGAACTCTACTGCACTGAACTGAACTCTACAACACTAAACAAAACTCTACTTCACTTAACTGAACTCAACTACACCAAACTTAACTCTATTACACACAAAACTGAACTATGCTACACTTAACTAAATTCTACTACATTTAATCCTCCCAACAAGTGACGAACTATATCACATTAAATCAGATCTCGGACGAACTCAACTCGACAAACACACAAGAAATTCGTGAAAAACAAAAACCCATTCTCAAACTCATTCATACGAAATCGAGAACCCATAAAAGGAAAGAAGAAGAAAAAAAGACGGCGAGGACGACAACAAGAAAAAGAAGAAGAAGAAGAAGAAGAAGACGAGAAATAAAAAGAAAGAGAAGAAAAAGAGATGAACCAGATAAGAAGTAGAAGAAGAAGAATAATATATTTTTCACTTTTTTTTATTAAAAGGGTGTAATTGTAATTACACCATTTGTTTCATTTTTTTCTAACAAAAACTATTTTTGTAATTAGAACATATTTTTGCTTTACTTGAGTAATTCTTTCTTAATATAATTGTAATAGTATAATGATGATATAGAGATATAATGAATTTATTATTTATAATTTTTGAAATTATTATTTTATTAATAATCTAACTATTTTAAATAAATAAATTATAAAACTTTTAGTTAGTAAATTTAAATTCTAATTCATTGCATATTAAACGATTCAGTGGTTTTTGATTTATAATTTATAAACACTTCTAGTAAATTATAAAATATGAAATAATATATTAAACTAACAAAATTTAATCAGATTAAAAATTATGGTTTTTGGTTTAGAACCAAACAAATAAAAAACTGAGTCTATTTAAACTATACCAAACCATTTTATATATGGTTTAAATATGGAAAAATAGTCAAACAAAACTTCAATTTACAAAAAATGTCAGATTAAACAATGAAGTTTCAAACATCAAAAAAGAACATCAAACTTTTATATTGACCGCTAAATAAACCTTCAACTTGTCGTTGACTATGTCATTTAACCCAGACGTTAATTTTTATAACGGAATTAATTAACTCCGTTAAACCTAGTTTTTTCTGGATGTTTGAAATTTCGTTATTTAAGTTGACTTTTTTTAAGTTAGAGGTTTGTTTGACTTTTTTTTATTTAAATATGGTATATATATTTTATAAACCGGAGAAACGAATAAACCGAACCGAAATCGAGATTGAACCCATTCCATAAATAAAAGGTTGAACTGTGGACGATAAGTGACCGTCTGACCGAGAATATAATACAAAACGTTATGTGTTTTATATGTTTGTATATGATTTTAGAAGTGATCGTGGAGGACGTGTAAAAATGTAACCATTCGAATGATATCGATAGTCCCGTTGGGGTTTGACACCATGAAGCTTCACGTGACGAACCCGGATTAGCTTACTTATTTTAATTTTAATTATTATTATTTTTTTCTAAAAAAACCCCTAAGGGTTTCGGGGTTAAAGATGCTCTAAGAAAGCAATGCATCGATACTCCCGAAGCCCCAAGGCACATACCAACTTATTGCTTCTATCGTTTAGAATCACTTTGAAACAATTCTAGGATTATTCACATGATCAATGATGATAAGCTTCTTCTTAAAATCAGATCAATATAACGACATCCATGTCTTTCTGTGCAATTTTCTCCTTTTATATGTGTATATATGAACTCCCACCATTCAATGATCATGTATCAACCTTCTTAAAGAGTGAGACCAAAGCTTATGAAAATACAACTGAGATTTGTAGGCATATTAGCACAAACAAAGCAAAACGAAGAAGAAGATATATAATGTGTATGTATGTATGTATACATGTGTTTCTACATGGCTCTGATTATTCATTCATGTAACTGATGATGTTCACTGTGATGACAACAAAGGAATCTAAAGTAGAAAAAAAATCAAATTCTAGATTTGATAGTTTAAGGTCGAATCAAATTTGGACTAACCCATTTCCAGTGATGCCGTTTCACGGTGACAGCTTTTCCAGCTGCTCGCGTCTCTTCCGAATTCTTCGATGAGTCTCCTTCGTACTCTTTCTCCTCTGTGCAGAAATCTTCCTCCGGTAATCCCTCCACCGTCGCATTCACCGAGTGAAGAGCGTAACGCGCCGGTAATCCTGGATACGACAGTGAGTTCCTTTCCTCCACTCTTCTGCTGTAACTTCCGGGAAGAACCTTAACCTTCTGTCTAACGTCGCCTTTCAAAATAGATCCGAGCTCTTCTTTTATGGCGCGAAAAACTGCTTCATCTATGGATTCTTCAGGCTTCATCTTCTCTGATAAAGGACGAAATCTCTCCCGAATGCTCCCATCGGATAATTCCTGGTGCGATTCCACCAGAATAAAGTCAGATTTCCCAATAACTCGAACGGTCACGACGTTGACAGTACGAACCGGCGGGATTGAATCGGCGAGAGAAGTTTCGCCGTCGGAGAGCTCGAGCCAGAGATTATGAACGTTTTTTGTTCCCGGTTTGACTCCCCAAGTGGCGAACGACTCAGAAGGTAATCGCGATTCGAGCCAATCGGAAAGCAATTGAGGATTAGCAAACCGTTGTGAAGGAGGAGAAGATCGACGAGACATAGCGGTGGATCGACGGCGAGGATTTAGAGGGAAAGAGAATCTGTTAGGAGGAAGAGAATCCAGAGGTTTAGGAGATGACCAGAGGAAGAGAAGAGAGACCGCTGCGAGAAACAGATCGGGAATAGCGGAAGAGACAATTGAGTGACGTGGCCGGTGGTTGTTGCGGCGGTTACAGAGAGGTGTATGCGGCGGAGATGGGCCAACGAACATATCAATTGACCAAAATGCCCTTTACGAATGAACTCAGTCTCTTAATCGTGTGGCTCATACTCGAAGGGTCTTTGAAACTACAAAGCGAATTTTATAGATTTTAGCATTTATTTAAGGATCAGAGAAATAAATATGAGGGGGAGATGTATTCTCTTTATTTGCATAATGGACCTTCTAACTCTTGGAAATTGCTAAAATTACCCTTACTTTTATCTCTTTATATAATGACCCAGTTTAGTAATGATTACCAATGTACACCGTATTTTTCAGAATTCTTTCACTCATCATCGTCTTCATCGTCATCATCCACAGTGTTGGATTCTTACTCGTAGATCTGATACTCTCCATCGCTACCATCACCTGCGTCATACAAAGCTGGTTTGCTGCTTGGGAATCTATCGAACAATCCTTGCAGGTATGCTCTGGAGTTGTTGTTCTCCATGTCACCATCTTAACATCATTTAAGAAAAAACCAAAACCAGAACAAGCTCTGAATTGTCTTCATACTCTTATGGCTATAGAACCTGCATGTACCAATGATTAATTAACAAAAGTTTCTGTTTTGAAGGATACATCCATGAGAACTCATTGATATATCATCATCATCTGCAGCCTGCAAAGAATTAGAGTAACTCAGAAACCATGCAATGACCTTGTGTTAAAACTAATGGTGAAGTAAAAAGAGGAATAGTTTGTAAGCATTGTCACCACATTGAGTTCCTCGTCTTCATCATCCATTTCTTCTGCATCTTCATCCGCATTTACATCAACATCTTTCTCCTTGTTTGTGTTTTTATACTTTTGCGTGTCTGCAGATTATTTTACAAAAAATACATGGTTTTCAACATTTATCAATGAGAATGTGTTTCATGACGATTGATATTAAGCATAGCATGAGAAGGAATAACAAGATAGTGTCTATCTCATTAGATTTTAGCATGTGATTATTCCCCCTTACACCTACTTACAAACTCGTTGAGCAATGTTTCTAGCAAATTTATTTCCGTCAATTTCATCATGATTTAACACAGTTTGAGATCAGAAAGACAGAATAATTACTCTACAATCACCGACAAGACTCCCTAACACGTAAAAGAAAAGGAGATCAAAACTGAAATTTCTCTGTTGATCTTACCATGAGATGTGTCTTGGGGATTCAATTGACATGGTCTTGCATCTTTCTGAATTCGTGTCTTTTCTGACCTCTCAAACTCCTCTTGAATAGATTTAAAGACATCTTCGTAACCTGACTCAGGAAACACAGATACAAACCTCACAGCCACACGAAGTCTCAAACTATCAAGCAACCCTTTGAGAACCAGCCTGTTTTATACTGGCAATAAGAACATCAAATCAGAAACCCAAGACCCTCATATAAAATACCATCTCTGTTAGTAAAAGTTAATGGCTAGTCAAAAGTAACTGTAACTACGCAATACTACTGTCTGTGATTTGTGAGGCGTGTTTTGGTAATGCGCAGTTTTGCAAGTGCATACAAAGGGTTGATCTGTAACCCTTTTTATAATGGAGCAGCATGTCATATCCACCAGATTGTTGACAGAATAAGCGAGGGACTATTATATCGTATCCACTTCATGAACAAGCCTAGCTGAGAATTCATATTGCAAGTAGTCTGCTTCGGAGGCTTTCTTATCTCTTCTTGAATGTAATCATCATCAAGTTCAAATAACTGTAGAAATGTTTGGCATTTGAAAGGAAATACTTTAAACGCACAAATGTCATCCCAGCTTGGCTTTGACCTGCCACAAATAAATAGGAAAGATAAAATCACCTTATCATTGGACCTTTCCTCCAAACATAAATCCAACGATTAAGTTGCTATTTCTCCATATCATGCTAGATTCATGATATATTCCCTGAGAAACTATCTTTAAATTGTTAAAAGAGAATATTTAGTTTGATATCCACGGAAAATGGCTGAAAATACGACATGGACTTTGAATGTTGACACAAATGTAAAATTGTTAATATCTAGAAGATTTAGTCACACTTCCCATTCTTTTCAACATTTTCACCAACGATCAATATTTGCATAGAATGTTATAATATTTTTCTATCCCATACATATTAGCAAGTTGAGATTTTGAACAGAGAAAAATTGAGTTTACAAGGAAATAGGAAAAAGCTTACTTGTTATTTGCATTGGCATCACAAGAACCCCATAATTCAGGTGGAGCTCTGAATTCCATTCTCTGGAATCTGAATATAATATACACAAAGGAGATAGAGGTAAAGAGCTTTGACATACATCTGCACACTTGATGCAAAAAAGAAAACAAATAAAAGTGAACTCAACAAGAGCATTTCATATCAGAATTAAAAAACCCGGAATAATGTCATCACCAACACTTTCTGCATTGGAAGATCCATATACGCTTTCTTATCATCCTCCAAAACACTTAGCAAAAATGTGGAAGTTCACATGTGTAATCGACTGTTTTCCCCTCTATTTAGGAAACAAAGCTTAGTGAGAAAACAACCACATACTTTAATACTGTCTCTTTGATCTTATGGGGGATCAAGCCAACGTTATTCTGTTCTATTTTTAAGATCCAGAAAACTATAATTCTACATTACCGTATCACAGACCATGCATTTAGAATGAATTTATAGAGATAGAACTCACACACGAGACTCAGGATCTTTCCATGGATCATAGCCTCTTTTGATCCAGAACCTAAGAAATGGCCCACCTGAGAAATAATATGCAGCTCTAAGAAGAAACCTGCAGAGAAAATTCCACAAAGTTGGTTACTGCAGTACAAAGAAAACAAAAACACATAAGAGATGCATACAATCTATTCACCTGTTTAGTATATGATGTGTGCATTTTAGACCTTTATCAAGTAGTCTTTGGACTACGGAATCTCTTGTCCAGACAGGTCGCTCTTCAAACAATGCAGACACTGCTACCTGCCATTGCCATTGGGAGGAGCCAGGAGTGATGAAGTCTTCCCAGTTTAATATTATGGGATCTGTATGAACGCTAAGGACCAATCAAAGATATACAAATTGACAAAAAGCATCAAACAAATATGGCCTCATGCGCATCACAATGAATAAAATTGGAAGATTAGTAGAGCAGAAATAAGGATATCTTTGACACTCAAATCAATTGCAAATACTGGGCCAACATCTATCTGCATCATCAGTAAAATGGGCAAATGGATAAGAAGCAATCACAAGTAAACTGTCAAGGCATCTTAAAAAATCAATCAAAAACTAGAATAGTGGAGCCCGTGCTGTTCCAGAATTGTGAAATTGTGAGCTTTTACATGCTTCACAATCATTGACTCTGCAGCTGCAGGCTTTGGATTAGACGTTTGCAAATTAACGACTATCCTGCAAAACACTTACGCAGAATCCACCTCTTCCCAGCATCCAAAATCCAAAATCAGGTCTGGCTCAGCAAGGCCAATCCGTCAAGAAAGTCTCAAACCTTAAATAAGAGCTCTCAACCAGTCTACTAGTTACAGAAAGACAATATGCCTTGTCATATTGGCAGATTTTATGTTTGAGTCAATTTTCTTCAACACTATTTTCAGATCATCCAGAACTTTCTTCTATTACCTCATTAAGATTCTGAGTTAGTGCCTCATCTTTCTTTTTTGGGCCTGATGTTACTGGAAGTCTCAGCCTGTGAATCAAACAACATAGTTCAATAAACAATAAAAGTTATAAAACTTCAGTTAACTTTGTTCTCATTAATCGTTTGCCGACAGCTAAAATACTCCAGACTAAAACATTGGGTTATCCCAACTAAGATTCAGATGAAAGCAGATAACTTCACATGGACAAAGTTTGGCAAGAAAAATAAACGTTTTGAGACTATTTAGACAGCGTAATCTTACACCAAGTTGTCTGGCATATCTTTGGGTGCAAAGAACTGTGGCAATAACATCATTACATCTTTATCAGCCATGTCCATCAGATCATTGTTTCCTATGAAACATCGAGGAATTATTTATAATTATATTGTCAGAACTACGATATGCTATATAATGAAAACACTAAATGAATGGAGATGAATTACCTGCAAGAGACTTCACCTCCATCCATTTTCTCTTCTTCTTCTGTGCAGTATCTGCGTGAATAGGAATAACATGCTGGTAGTCGCCATGCCTTTGCAAGAACCACATGAATAAGAGTGAAAAAAAAAAAAACTCAGTACAATAGGGAGATTTTATGACAAGGCTCACTACATAAGACAAATTTAGATTCACAACACACCAAAAACAGGTCTTACCGTCAAAGCAATAGGATTCAGACACACGAGATACAATATCAGCAGATAGAGCTGGGCAAGTTTCCGGTAAGCATGCATCGCTAGTGGCAAGAACAGGTTGACTTTCAGGCGGAGAATCTTTCTTAACAACTTCCTTAGATATTTTTAACAGAAAACCATTACAAGGACGTTGTTCTCCCCATGCAGGATGTGCATAAGGGTCTTCAGGACGAAAATGCAGCTCAAGCTTATTAGAAGATGATTCTCTTGCCTACAAAAATAAATTTCAAAGTGATTAAACTGTCAAGCACTTGTGTACAAGTTTGCTATTAATCAACTTAACAGCTAAAAAAACTACTTCCGTGACCAGTTTTGCTAAATCTTGAACTGAACCAAGCAAACGAAACACAGGACGCCCGAAATGATATCACACCAAACAGTAAGGATGCCTAGTAATAACAAACATGCAAATAAACAAGACAATAAAACAGAAGATATTAGGCAAAATTGTCGAATTTACGGTTGTGGTCCCTTGAATTCCTCCAAGAGTCTGGAGGGCTCGGGATATAGATGATGGGTAGCCAGGATAGTGCAGCACAAACATCTTCTTGCTTGGAAAGTTACCCGATATTGTTCCGTCTTTAATGATTCCCATTGTTACTTTCCAACCAAGTTTACCTTACTGTGATACAATAAACAAAAAGAGATGAATTTATTGTAACTTAGACACTTGGGGGAATTCAGCAAATGTAACACGAACGAGATTGAAATAATTCCTCGGGACTATCCAAATCCCATATATACAAAATGAAATAGGAAATAATATGTTTGGAGAAAGAAAACACTGAGCAAATCGCACCAAAGAAACTTTACGAAACATGTATCAAGGACGAAATTGAAACACCAGACCTAAGAGATAGTTAATCGGTATTGAACAATAAAGCTATAACTAGCTCGAAACCAATAAGGAAGAGACTCTAGTCTGTACGATCTAGTTACGAAGAGGCTAGAGAGATATAAGGGTGGTATACCAAAATAAAAATTGTTAAGGATCAAACAAATGTCGAATTGGAGTCGTATCAGGTGACCGTACGGAGCGCAGGAAGAACATACGGCGGTGGGAGAAGACCCACCGGAGCTTTTGCACGGAATCTGGATTGTCTCATACCTCTATAGCGGAATTCTAAACGATGACGTTTCATTGAGATTGTTAGGTAAATCAATCATTACCGAATCTACTGAGAGACAAATTACCGACCGGTCTAGACTAGATAGACCGGTTCAAAGATCAAGTACGTCTTATACCGAAGAACAATTCCTCTGTTGAAATACCAAATCCTAATTGATATCAAACCAGAAAACCATTTGATGATATTGGATCAATCAACCGAGGTTAAACAGATTGCGAGCTAACAACTTAACAAAGAAGGAAACAAATGAAATTTTATTAGGATATCAAATTCGATTATAAGAATTGATTAACAAACGACTGAGTTTCTAGCCTATTCGAGTTTTCTAGGATTTTTTTTGTTTGTCCTTCTTTGTTTGTTGAAACTTCCTTTTATAATCACACGACTTCGACTAGCCCTGGGCATTCGGGTACCCGGACCCAATCGGGTCGAGTCTTTCGGATTTCAGGTATTTCGGGTTTAAACATAGAGGACCCGATCAGGTATTTTTGAAATTTGGTTCAGGTTCGGGTCGGTATATTTCGGGTTCGGGTCGGGTTTAATATTTTGTTAAGGACCCGATTGATACCCGAACATATATAAATTTCGGGTTCGGTTGGGGTCCGGTTCGGTTCCGGGTCAGGTATTTACAAAAATGAACTAAAACCAAATTTTTTTCGAAATTAATAGTTCCAACCGCAAACAAAATATTCAGTAACACACCTTAATATGAAACAACATTATGTCCGAGAACTACAAAACTAAAAAGTATGTCTTTGATCGATATCTCCATCTTTGTTTTCTACAAAAATAAAAAGTATATGTTATGCAACTATCACTAATATAAATCTGATTAAGTCAAAGCCATTTACCTTATTTATCTAGTCTTCTTTAGGGATTGAACTTGTAAACTCTACAATAACAACAACAAACTAGTCAGCCTCTTTTAAGATTACATAATAATATATCAAATAGAAATAAGAAATTTACTTTTTTCAAGATTGTCAGCCTCTTCAATATCAGCAAGAATTTGTCCAATGGTGAGTTCTTTAGATTCACCTTTTAAGTCTTGTTTTATCCATTGCTCACATCACATTAATACTTCAACGGTAAAGTGGGAAAGACAACTTCTGGTTGGAGTTATAATACGCCCACTTGTGCTAAAAGCACTTTCAGATACAATCGATGACACCTGCATTGCAAAAATATCTCGAGCAATCTATGAGAGTACATGGTACTTAAAGTTGTTCGCCTTCCACTATGACAATATGTCAAATATTGTCCCACATACCTTTTCAGAACTCTCAACATCATCTCTTAAATATGTATCTAGCTCATCTAGTGTTTCCCTTGCTCCTTTCTCACTTATCATCTCTTTATACCGAATGTCAATCCGCTTATACCCCAAGCCATCATCAAATACATCTATCTGATCACAAGACTTTTCACGACTAGAACTAGAGGCAATAGACCGAGATGACTGAGATTGTGTAAACTGTGATTGAACATTTGAATTCCCATGATGCCTATCACTATAGTCAGCAAACAATGACCTCAAAACCATCAAGACTGACTCATTCATCTCCTTAGCTTCAACAAAATCTTTTCCGTCTAATGTTTCGAAGCATAGCTTCGCAAACTGCATTTTCTTTCTCGGATCAAAAATTGTCGCCACTATCAACATCTTGTTGATATTCTTCAGCCCATCCCAATACTTTTCAAACTTTGTAAGCATCGCACTAGCTTTCCTGCTCAGCTGACTATCATTTTCTGTGATAAGATTAGTCAGATTTGATGTTATGGTCACTATCTCACCATAATAGTCATGAGAATTCAAAGAGGTAGAGGCTGAGACAATAAGAGTAGAATTATAGAATATCAGAAAAAATGCTGAAGCCTCTCAACCTCGTCCCAATCACTACACTTAGAAGGTCCTTTCCTAATTTCCCCATTGTCTAACTCTGAGAAATAATCACAGTAAAGTTTATCTTCATCTAACATTTTATCAAATGCAATAGTCTGACCTTTGTGATCGGTTATAGGTTTGAAGCCGATGATCATCTTCTTAGGTGTCCAAGTGAGATCGATGTAGTGGATTGTGACGACCATGTAAGAAGCACCTCTATAGAAGAAGCGGAGTTATTAAACATAGAATTATAGAAGTAATATAAAACAAAAGTATAGAAGAACCAAAGTTATATAATGACAGACACAAACATTAAACAGAATTATAGAACAAGTAGATTTATCAAAACATTGTTCTTTCTTATTCGGTTTATCTATTTCAAAACAGAATTATACAATTATCTATTAGACATTGTTCTTATCTATTAGGTTTATTTATTTCAAAACAGAATTATACATTCTAAATCAAAACATAATTATACAATTATTTATTACACATTGTTCTTATCTTTTCGGTTTATCTATTTCAAAACTCTCTTATACATTCTATTTCAAAACAGAATTGAAGTTTAATTTATAACCTAAGCTAAGCATATGTGAATTGAAGTTTAAATGAACAGAAAAAATCAGAAACTAACCAGTTGGTTGACACTTCCAAATATCTGTTGTAACAAATACTCTTTGATTGTTTTGTAAAAACCACTTCTTAACCTTAGCCTTTCTCTCCTCATACATTTTCCAAATGTCCCTTTGAGCAGTCCTCCTTGAATGAGGCGTATAGAGATTCATCTGAAAACATAAGACAGTGAATCAGTAAACAATGCAAAACATTTGATCTCGTGTCTAGTGTCTTCTTAGGTTTCTTTATCTATGATAGTAAACAATGCAAAACATTTGATCTCGTGTCTAGTGTCTTCTTAGGTTTCTTTATCTATGATGTTGCTCTACATTCCTCAGGATTTTCAGTACGTTTCCCTAGAGACATCCACTACTTGGTATCTCAGCCTCTGAATTAGTATTTGTATTTAATCTCTTGAGGTGGAGACAGAAGAGTCCATCTATTACAGAAAACAGAATGATAAGGCAATGTAAATGAATTTGATCCGATTATGCAAAACAAACAGAATGATAAGATGACAGACAAATATGACAGACAAAGATAACATGTATCTAAAGAAGACAAACAATGACATATGAGGCACCTTTTGAGTCTAAAAAATAGATAATGGGAACATACACTACTTGCTCGATGCCCGAGTGAATCAAATCCTGATCATACACTACTTTCAATCTCAACTTAGCAATTAAAGTAACATGAAGAATAAACAAAGAAGCAGACAATAATAAAAAGAAGTCCAAAACCAGAAGACAATACAAATAGTTGATCAAAATCAGAAGACAACATTCATAGGGAAACAACAAGATTATGATCCTGTTTTGTTTCTCTTAATGAAAGAAGCAAACCAGAAGACAATAAAACCAGAAGACAATAAAACAAGATTATGATTCTGATTTACAAACCATTAACCTTCCAATACGATGTACTAGCAAAGTTGAAGATCAAAACCAGAAGACAACAAAAACAGAAGACAATAAAACAGAAGATCAAAATCGAAGACAACATTCATAGGGAAACAACATTCATAGGGAAAATGCTTATGATTGGTTCTTGTGCTAATGTTTACAAATGACACTAAAAAAGTCAATCAAAGTTTTATGATCCGTAAAAGCGCACTCATTTACCAATTTCACTCTCTATAACCAACAAATTTGATTAATAACATAACACTTTTTGGTGGTAAATTAACAAATATTTTGATACTAGACAAGAGAAAGCAATATTAACATTTTACTCACTGAACATGTGATATAAACGGTAATAATATGTTAACACAATCAATGTGATTCCTGTTAACACAAAAGAACAAATTCAAGCATATCAAAAGACCAAATTATATGATACGAAAAGACAATCTCATATCCAATCTAACAAATCGGCGAAGCAGAAGACGAGGGAGTCAATTAAATAAACAAAATCATAGACAAAAGAAACCAAATTGAAAATCGGAAGAAAACGAAATCACTGTGCATGAGAAACCCTAAATCGAAATCGACATTAAGGAACCCTAAATCAAAGTTGAGAAACCCTAAATTGAAATCGACAAACCCTAAATCTAATCGACATTAAGAAACCCTAAATCGAAGTTGAGAAACCCTAAATCAAAATCGACAAACCCTAAATTGAAATCGACATTAAGAAACCCTAAATCGAAGTTGATAAACCCTAAATCGAAATCGACAAACCCTAAATTGACATTAAGAAAATGAGATTAAAAACCCTAACTCGAAATCAAAAATCAAGAAACCCTAAATCCATGATCGAAATCAAGAATTAAATAGAACATACAATCAAAATCTAAAACAAAATCAAAACGCAATATAAAACGAAATATTAATCAAAATCTAAATCAAGCAAACCCTAAATCTCGATAGAATATTCAACATCTAAGGAGTTGAATCGAACAAAAACAGGTGCAGAGAGGCTTACTTACCTAAGATTGATTTCTCGAGTTGATCGACGGAATCGGCGTGCTCTATGAATCACCGTTTCGAAAAAGCAACATTATAGCTTTTGGCTATCGATGTGCACGAGGTCTAATGAAGAGAATATGAATCACCGACGATGGAGTAACGAACGGTTCAACCAAACCGATATATTAAATCTTCAGTTATTTTTGGTTTAAATTCAGGTTTTGGATTTTACCCGAACCCGACCCGAAACCCGAAGTACCTTAACATATATATCCGATCGGGTATTTTATAAGACCCAAACCCGACCCGAATCCGATTTTTCGGGTCGGGTTCGGGTTCAGGTCTATTTTTAGGGTAAAATGCCCAGCGCTAGCTTCAACTAATCTCTTTTCTCTTATTTCAGTTTGCTCTTTATAACAATGTTTTCCTATTTTTCTGCTCGCCATGTCCCTTTTCTTTTGTTTTACGAAGCAATTCGTCTTCTTCTCGAAATCATGGACTGCAAGTTCTTAGGTTATTAAGGTTTATCCAATAATTGTTTAGTGGGTCTTAGCAGGTCGAGCTGTGCGAGAATACTATTGAAGTAAACCTCAAGCAAGAGTGAAATTAAGTCATTTTTTTGTAACGACAAAATATATTAGATCGAATAACCGGAAACGAGACACATACAACCCAAAATCATAAATCAGACACTCGAGCACATCGAGCAAGAGCATCTGCTTTATAATTCGGAGACCTGAGAATAACAGATAAAGAGCATACTAAAAATAGTGAACTTAGCCTCATAAGCTTCTCATGATAAGGTAAAAACGTCGGCCACTCTTATGGACGCTGAAAGATGGCCATCATCGTCTCATCGAAACCTCCACTTCCGTGACTTGGAGGTTATTTAAGTGAAATTAAGTCATTTAGATTATAAGTTTTTAGCCAAATCTGATGGCTAAAATATATAATGATTCAGAATTCGCAATGGAAGCTATCTCTATTGAGGAGAATGGTAACTTTGTTATAAGGGTATATAGATTAGTTCTTCACATATTCTCTAAAGTATGATCTTCACCTATTGATTTGTGTTGCATTCGTTATGTTTTATGGAAATGTCTGCTTATTGTTAGTCCAAATTACTTAATAACTTTTGCATGTATATGATCTCTAACCAGTTTAATTTTAATATGTGCAAAGCATATGCTTTCTTTTTGCTAATATTGGATCTAAAGATGATTGATTACCGTATATACATAAAGTTTCGTTATTTTTAATATATGTGGTTTCAATTTTATTCAAACGCTGATTGCATAAACAACATAAGCGAATACTTATGATTTGAAGAAAATTTTAGACCTTTTTTCTGTAGTAAGATTTGTGATTCACTTCTTTTTTTCCGTTTAGTAAAACTTCAAACCCAAAGACAATAATATTATTTTAATCTTGCTTAGTCTTTCACCTGACCTTATTTATATAAATGGTGATTAAATAGCTTCAGTTGTTAGTTGAAAATCTCAATGCTGAAATTCTAAATGTGGGTTTCAAGAAGCAAAGACTACCAATTCTATCTTGACAACTTCCATCATGTGACAAAGATCTTTTTCAACAATTTGAAAGAACGAAAATCTTGGCAACGGCATGAACTTTAGGAAAGTCTTCATTTTTTGATTCATTTTACTTACAAGATGAAATCAATATCTATATAATATGGTCATAAATGTGGATAATCTACTGTAGATTGAATATTTGTTGGCCTGATGAGGCAAGTTTGACTCTCATCAACTTTATATACAAACAATGATTATGATTTGTTACGTGTTTCAAGCAGACATTGCAGTTGTTGCCCTTTAATTGCAGAGATCTTTGTCTTTACTGAGTTTGCTTTCTGATATCGTGAATTTTAGTTACTTGGTCAATTTTGATTCATTTAATAGATACAAGGTTGTTCAATTTTGGATGCAAAACGCTGCATGGTGGTTGTTAGTAGTCTTATTTAAATGACCATCTCTTGGTTTTGGGTGTTTTGAGCTACTTTTATCATGTTTAGGTAGAAAATGTAAAATCGGTGAGACTAGTATAAGATTTTTGTATTATTGTATAAAGTGTAACAAATGAAAAAGTCAACTGATCAGACATTTGTCGGCTACCTAAACCGGTCAATATAGGTAGAGTTACTCATTACCTAAACGAAAAGTTAAGTTGGGAGCTTCCGAGAGAAAACGCAAACAACAAACCGGACCGTAATGGTTTATGAAGGCAGCGAATTTGAATTGAACCGGTTGCCATAAAGGCGGTTAAAACCGGTTAATGTTGAGGATGTAAAATTAGAAAAAGCGAGTGTTAGTGAATTAATGACGGTGGGAGGAAGAAGAGTAGTAGGTGACCGTATTAACTCGTTTTCGCGTTGATCATGCATTATGTGTAGATGATGACATATCAGAATCACCGTCTTCGGTCTTTTCATAATTTTTATTATTCTTTCTTGTATGACAGAAATTACATTTAGGTTCTCTAAATATCTATAACTCAATTCATGCATAAAACAAAACAAAACAAAATTTAAAGTTAATATCACAGAAACACATGTCTCTCATGTTATTTGCACTAAATGATTGATTTTGTATTTAATTATGTGACATATATAAGAATTATCATTTGGTTAATAATCCATGTACACTTATTAACATTATATATAGAGTAGATGTGAATGTAGCGATTTATGATATAAAGATATATTTTATTTTATTTATCTTTTTGAGTGAAAGTTTTGATAAGAAAAGGTAAAAATTAAGACAACCATTCATATGTGAAAACAGTGTTTGTAATTTGTAACCTTACACATATTAAGGTAAGGTAAATTATATGTTAAAGAATGGAATTACAGAAGTTTAATTTTCACCATATTAAGGTAAAATATATCTTAAATCATAAAATTTAGAATAGATTTACACGAAGTTACTAAAGTTTTGTTTTAATATGTGGTTACTTTCAATGGTTAAGATGATCATTAGATGTGTTACCCATAAAAACGTGTCATTAAATGAAATTAACAGACAATTAAAGTAAAGAAATGCGACTACTACTTCCCTCTCTGTTCATGTTTTCTCACCTCTGATGTCGTTTTTAACAAACGCTTTCCTTTCTTTTGCTTTAAATCTTGAGCTCTTTTTTATTTTTATTTTGTTTCTTTTTCAAATTTTTTTCTTCTTCTTTTTCTTTGATTAAATTCAGCTTTTTATTTATTTATATTGAACTTACTATTCAACTTCGGTTCCTCACCGTCCGATGCTTTGACTCTGACCAATCAGTCAATTTGAGTTCCATATCCGACGGTCATGGGTCATTGTTACAGCCGGAATATCTCCGCCGTCGAGGATGACGAGATCCCCACCGGAAACGGCGAGGTTGCTAATTGTCCGTCGCAATCGACAGGTCATGCTGCGATTCCTCAGTCTCCGGCTGCCTCTGGTGCTTCTGAAGTCAACTCCTATAACATTAGCCCTTTCCAGAGTCCGTTACCGGCGGGAGTAGCTCCATCACCTGCGAGAACTCCGGGAAGGAAATTCAAATGGCCGTTTCCACCACCGTCACCTGCGAAACCAATTATGGCGGCTCTAAGACGGCGACGTGGCGCTCCGCCGCAGCCTCGAGATGAGCCGATCCCGGAGGATGGCGAAGACATAGCTAATCATGGTGGCGAAAACGGCGGAGAGAGGCTAGATAAGAATTTCGGGTTCGGGAAGAACTTCGAAGGAAAGTACGAGCTAGGGAAGGAGGTAGGGCGAGGGCATTTTGGTCATACTTGTTGGGCAAAGGCGAAGAAAGGGAAGATGAAGAACCAAACTGTGGCAGTCAAAATCATCTCTAAAGCTAAGGTTTGTCTTCTCTTCTGGTTTTGGTGACAATGTGATTATACCAAATCAAAGATTGTAGGGACTCTTGTTGTTTACTGTTCACCACAGAATCACTATTTCAGATTCTCTTAAACTTTAAGCAACGTTTTGAGTAGAAGGTTGATGGAATGTAGAATGATACAGTGTATGTCTGACAACATTGGTTTAGGTGTTGTATAGAGATTTTACAATGATGAATTTGCGTTTGTATTGTTCTTTTCTGTTTCGTCAGATGACATCGACTTTATCCATTGAAGATGTTCGTCGAGAAGTAAAATTGCTGAAAGCTTTATCTGGGTATAAGCATATGGTTAAGTTCTACGATGTATATGAGGACACTGATAATGTCTTTGTTGTTATGGAGTAAGTGATTAACTCTAAAATGCTATATTATTATTATCTCATTGTGTTTGAATTTGGTAGATTCATCATGGAGTTTAAAGAAAATGTTAAATTTATCAGTTGCTGGCTTTTCCCAAATTAGTTTGTCGGTTTCCTTGCTATAAACTGATATATCGTATCCAAACTAGAAGTTTTACTAGTATATTAAATATGTCGACTTTAGATATTCAATGTTCCTCTCCAATATGATTTCAGGTTATGTGAAGGTGGAGAGCTATTGGACAGAATTTTGGCGAGGTAGATCCAAATTTACCTCTTTTAGTCTTACTCTTATATTAGGCTTACTCAGGCTAGTTAGCTTTGCATTTGACATGGTTCCAACATTGTATTATTGTCTTGTATTTTACTGCAGAGGTGGTCGATACCCTGAAGTCGATGCCAAACGTATTCTTGTGCAGATTTTATCCGCAACAGCATTTTTTCACCTTCAAGGTGTTGTGCACCGTGATCTGAAGCCGGAGGTACACAGTTTACCTTGATAAGAGGCTGATATTTCACTTAATGCCATCTAGCTATTAACAGTTGCTTAATCACGTGGTACAATTGTGTATCCAGAATTTTCTCTTTACCAGCAGAAATGAGGATGCAATACTCAAGGTCATAGATTTTGGCTTGTCAGATTTCAGTAGATATGGTAATAATCTATTTCTCTGTTCCTTTTTCATATTACATGAATCTGCACATCATAAGTCTGGCTTTGAAGATGCACATTTCTGATGAGTTTAGCTGCAATGTGTAATTTTCATTCGTAGTCACAATTCTTATACTGTCTCCATGGTGCTATTTCAGTCTTGTAAATTTCATACATAGAATATTCCCTCTCACATTTGATATTTGACTTCTTTGTTAATCATTTATATCTGCAGATCAGCGTCTTAATGATGTAGTAGGAAGTGCATACTATGTTGCACCTGAAGTACTTCATAGGTCTTACAGCACTGAAGCAGATATGTGGAGCATCGGTGTCATAAGTTACATACTACTCTGTGGAAGCAGACCTTTCTATGGAAGAACTGAATCTGCAATATTCCGCTGTGTGCTTAGAGCAAACCCTAATTTTGAGGATATGCCCTGGCCTTCAATATCACCTACTGGCAAAGACTTCGTGAAAAGGCTTCTGAACAAGGACCATAGAAAACGAATGACAGCTGCCCAAGCTCTAGGTAACTTCTTTTTTCCATGTTTGAAAAGTAGATATTGATTTTGAAATGGAAAGAAGAATATGGCTTAACCTGGGTTTCTTTTGTTTCTATTAGTGGTAATGTTATATGATCTGTGTTTGTAGCTCATCCGTGGTTACGTGATGAAAACCCTGGTTTGCTTCTTGATTTCTCGATCTACAAATTGGTGAAGTCCTATATTCGTGCCTCGCCTTTCAGACGATCAGCACTTAAGGTAATTTCTTGACATCCTCGTATCATTATCAAGTGCATTTATGTTTTCTCCTTCTACTTAAAATGTAGCTGGTGTAATCATAAATATAACCAGATTATTTATGCTACAAACAGAATGTTGCTTGTCCTTTAGCTCTCAATATATGACTCCTGATACACACATGTTTTTTCTTTTTTCATTTGAAATATCTTTTCGTATGGTTTTCGGTTTCTTATCTTGATCTTTGTTTTTTTCCCATTTATTAATCTTTTTAATAGGCTCTCTCCAAAGCTATACCCGATGAAGAACTTGTGTTTCTCAAGGCACAGTTTATGCTCCTGGACCCTAGAGACGGAGGCCTGTCTCTTAACAATTTTACCTCGGTCAGTGTGCCTTTCCTGATATAGCTATAGCAATTTAACTTGGTCTTTGATTCGTGTATCTATACCCAATATGCGTATCCTGATTGGTCATGAGATCCCATTTTATGACTGGAAATATGTCAGAGCTGAGAATCACAAAATTGAAAAAAAGGCAGAACTAAAACACCAAAAAGATTTCACCTATAGCTGATAAACAGAGCTTTAAGCTTTTTTATCAGTTGAAAACCAGTAAACCATCCAAAGCTTTTTCTAGCTTGGATGAGTCTTATAACCAAGACTGCATCCCTGTATATTTTAAACCTAAAAGCAAAGCCGTCTGATAAAAGGAGACGAAGAAATAGTAATATACGTAGTTACATAAAGCAAGATTTTGATAAAAAGATCCATAAACTGATACAAATCAGATATAAATTTTGAATGAAATGCAGGCCTTAACAAGATATGCTACTGATGCTATGATGGAATCAAGGCTTCCAGACATTTTAAACACGGTAACACATCTTTTATTATATTTTTGGTTTTGAAGGTTATGAGTGGACAGTTGTGAATGTAAGATATGGGTTCACTGTGGTGCTAGTCAAAAATGATTGTAAATGTTCTCTATGGTGTGAAACATTGAGAAAAGATTGTGACGCAATGAGCTTTAGTGGTCTCTGTTTTCATAGCAATACTGCGATTTAAATTCAATTTTCACGCTTTGCCGGTTTCATTGGTCTTAGATTTAGCATGTTGGAGTCATCCAAATATCACCACTTTCTTATGCTTTTTCTTTTTCTTTTTCTTTTGATAAAGATGCAACAGCTGGCGCAAAAGAAACTCGACTTTGAAGAGTTCTGTGCGGCTGCGATCAGCGTTTACCAACTGGAAGCACTTGAAGAATGGGAACATATTGCAACTTCAGCATTCGAGCACTTTGAACATGAAGGAAACCGAGTCATATCTGTCCAAGAACTTGCTGGGGTACAGTCCTAACATTCTTAAATCTTCTGTGAGATCGTGTAGTCACCATCTCTTTCTTAAGATTAATAACATTTCTACATTTGGGGCGTGATATAAAGCAGGAGATGAGTCTAGGACCGAGTGCGTATCCTCTGCTCAAAGATTGGATCCGGAGTTCAGATGGAAAGCTGAGTTTCTTGGGATACGCTAAGTTCTTACATGGTGTGACCGTACGAAGCTCAAGCTCAAGACCCAGGTGACAGACACTTCATGAAATAAAAGTGTCTTCTAACATGTGATTCAAGTCTCAAGAAACATCCAAAACGACGTTGGTCATTTGAGAGAGATTGGATTCAAATATATAATATGAAGTGGAAGTGAAAGTCAGGTAGGTAGTTTTCTTTGTAAATGATTCTTTGAGCATTTTGTTTTAAGAGGAAGCAAACCAAAACAAAGAAAGAGGATGAACATGTTATGTATTATAGAAAGAATTGAGCGGTAAGTTGTTTGTGTTTCGGTTCTGGTCTCGTCTCTCAGTTTCTTTTATCTATTATTGATTTGTTAGTTCGAATTGGTAACATAACCGTAAGGTAAAGTGGTAGAGAAATGACTTCAAATTAAAGACAATAGAAAGTGGGAGTTAGTGGTCAAAAGTATCCAGACAATGATACAATTATTGTATATTAGTCCGATTTGTAACATGCATACGTAATATCAGTAGAAATACATGACAGACAATAAGATGCTAATGGAGATTCCAGACTTTGCACGAAGTTACATGCATATTTCAAAATTATTTTAAAATCAAAGTACAAAGGTTTAGGGGTCCTATTCACCAAGTGCCATTTGAGTGTCTACTAAAGGATGATGTTTTTTGGTTAATTAGGAGATTTCGGCTGAGGCCATTAATCCATCTAGGATCCGGGGAACATTATATGAAAACTTTTGACCAAATGAAAATAATCAACAGTTTCGAGGAATTGATTTCTAGTATGGATCAACAAGACAATTCCTCTCTAACTAGACTAAGACCATTTAGTTGAAGTTTTGTTGCTTATAATAAGATCAATAGATATCTGTCGTTAGGAGGTATGAATAGATAGTAAGATTAAGTTAGTTGTGTTTGTGGCTTTGGCAGATCCTATCGGAGAAAAATTGAAGTGTGTGGTTGGAACAAGCTTTTCATATGAATCACTTTACTTACTCGTAGAAAAAATAAGAAAAGAAAATTTAAGGTTCAAATTACAAATAAATTAAACTTGACAAATTCATGTTATAACTACCTTTTCTTATGCAGTTGGTTAATGCAAAGTTGTGTACAATCATTTTACATGTGACAATATTAACATTCGTTGCTTGGATTTTTGTAGATCATATGCTGTACAATTTACTCTGCCTACTCTTTTACTAGCTTTTATAGCCAAAATGATTGCTTTAGGAAAACACTTTATGAAAGAAAAGAAAATATTATACATATACATATGTGTGTGAGGTAAAATTTGTAGGTTTTACAAAGGATTTACATAAACAAATTTGCTAGTTTGTGACGTCTTTAGGAAAAAGACTTACGAAAGAAAGGATAATTATATATATATATATATATATATATACATACATGTGTGTGTAATAGGTGAAATTTGTAGGTTTTATACAGGATTTTCATAAAAAAATTGTTAGTTTGTTCAAATTTGTTATCTTATTACAATCAGTGCATGTAATTATGATATGAATGTCTTATAAACATCTCTTTAACTGAGAAAATCTTCATCTTTAATACGAGATCAGTTAAACTGGTTTACATGCAATATTCGGAAACTTTCGTTAAAACATTTGAACCTACAAAATAAGACCACAAAAAATTAAATATTGAACCTACAAAAAGGTGTTCTATATTTGAAGCAAAGGCCAATATTAAATTTATGATCAATTATGGGAATGCCACCATTACTATTCATTTTTATGAGAATGTCACTATCCATAATCCTTCTAAAAAACCCATCACTTTTCCTTATGAAAAATTTATCTTGCCCTCATCTTCTTCATATCTTTCATTTATGAACCCTATTTTTTCTTAATACTTTTATTTGTGTTTAGGCTTCCTATAGGAATTTAGAATATAATTTTGATAATTTCATACAGTATTAAATACATTGAATTCAAAAATTTTGAAGAAAAAGTAAAAAGACATAAAAAGATGAAGAAAAGAAAATGAGGGCAGTTTCGGCATTTCATACACAAAATCATAATCTTTTTACAATGGATATACAAAAAATTCTAATTTCAAAGATGAGCATGAAAAAATTCATATTTCTACAATATTCCCTTAAATTTGTAACCACATGTTACAAGTCAGAAGGTTTCCCTAATCCCAACACACAATAAATAATTAAACGTAATTGGTAGTCACATAGGGTAAAAGTGCTCACTTAGAGTAAAACAAACCAATCAGGCTTTATATATAATTAATTATCTAGTATTTTTTTCTCAAAAGAAATACAATATAAAGTATAATATAAAGTGTTTTTAGTTAAGTGGCTCATATATGTTAAAAGATGAGTCCAGGAAATCAAGCGATCTCTACATGATATTATTTTGATTTTTAGAGAGTTCGAGTCTATGAATATAGTCATGTCAATTACGTTGACAAAAAGTAAATATCACGTGTTTCTCGCTTGCAAAAAAGATCTTTGATGGTTACCTAAAAATCTTTCTATATAATAAGAAGCAAGAAACCTCAACACTTGTAAGTATTATATATCATCCAATAAATTCTCTATCTCTCAAAATGGCAAATCCGCAGAGGAAGATGATTGTGTTTCCGACTAAGAATGAAATGTCTGAAGCAATGGCTGAGTACACTGCCAATCTCTCCACCAAGTTCATCAAGGAGAAAGGCCTTTTCACTGTTGTTCTCTCTGGTGGTGACCTTATCGATTGGCTCTGGTTTTAAATCTGATCACTCTCCTCCCAAAATTTTGTTCTCATATATAAATAATAAGACTCCAATAATTGTTAATCAAATATTGCAGCAAGTTGGTGCAACCTCCTTACGTTGATTCAATCGAATGGTGAAAGTGGCATGTCTTCTGGGTCGACGAGAGGGTTTGTTCATGGGACGATCCAGACAGTAATTACAAACTCGCCATGGATGGTTTCCTTTCCAAGGTTTCCTTTATATTTTATATTACTGTATCAAACTTAGAGCATAATTCATAAGTTTTTGAGCTGATTAAAACCTTTTCTTTTTTGGTAATAATATCGATCTAGGTACCCATTCCAGAAAAGAAACATCTACGCAATCGACAAAAACTCAGCGGCTGATGGTAACGCCGAACACTGTGCAGCTCTGTACGAGGATTGTCTGAAGAATCTGGTAAAAGAAAAGATAATCCCAATATCGAAAAAGACAGGATATCCTGAGTTTGATCTAGAGCTTCTAGGGATGGGTCCTGATGGTCACATGGCGTCTCTCTTCCCAGGTCATCCTCAGATCAGGGAGAAGAACAAATGGGTCACTCACATAACTGACTCACCAAAACCACCACCAAAGAGAATCACATTCACTTTACCAGTTATCAACTCTGCTTTATACAACCTTATGGCCATTTGTGACGCTCCACAGGCTAGATCTGTCGCTGATATCATGAAGCTTAACGACTTATCCAAACCTTCTGCTCATCTTAGTGCCCAAGTTGAAACTGTTTGGTACCTGGACCAAGCAGCTGCCTCCATGCTCTAAAGAACCCTAAACACATTAATAATGGTGGTTCTGTTTAATTTTTATATAAGTTGGTTTATGTTAAATAAGTGGCTAATGCATTTTGCGTACCAAATGTACTGAATCGCCGATTTTCTGTTTTAAGAGTCTAGTTGTGTGAGTTGGAGACTGGAACTATAAATTGTTATAATTATAATAGTAAGAATATTCGGTGTCTTAAATCTGTCATGTCATGAATGGTATTTGAGTTGTGTGATGATCATGATCATGAGAGTTAATTAATTGTGGAATTTTATATTTCGTATTATTTCCTACGTACGATCTCTCCTTAAAGTTAGGTAAGAATTAAATAAAAACGGTGCCACCACTTTTCTTTTATGCTAGAACATTTGTAACCATTTGTTTTATGAATTTTACTTGAACCTTATTAGATTAGTAAACCGATCTGGTTTAGTCTTAGTCTTAGTTCAATTTTGATTCTTTACTTAGTTAAATATGATTTCGCTTATGTTAACCCATTTTGTGTAATGAGACTCGGTTTAATTCACCGAGACCTTCTTTTTCTTTAAAAAAGACTTTTGACAGAGAAGAGGAAGCTAAGGAAGAAATGCATGTTATCTTTTTGTAACAGATTCTTTGTGTTCTAATGTTAGTTTCGTTTTCAACTCAAACTCTTTCACATTCTAACATAGTATCAGAGTGTTGAAGCTCACTTCAACCTTTCGATCTTCTCCCACTTCTCTCTCGCTTTTCCCTCTTCAAGCTATCACCTCTTCTCTTCGATTATTCCGTCGAAGATCTTCATCTCAGCTCAATCAACCTTCTAATCGACTCATTTTCTCTCGAAAATCGTCTAAGCTGAAAGCTTTTCTACTCAAATATAGACGATATTGAATCTACGCAAAAGAAGAGTCCATGGGTCTTCTTCTTCCGTCCAAGTTAGAAAAAAGGTCCGAGCTCACAAGATTGAGTCATCGGAGGAAAATCACACTCACGATGGCACCAATCCTATGGAAGAGAGTAATCCGGCTGCAGTGAAGTCTTCGTCTCAGACTGCTCAAATTGAAAATCTGAGTCCAAGACAAATCTTGGTGACATCTCAACATAGCAAAGTTCCTCACCAAGATCCTCTACTGTTTGAAGGAATCCAATATTCACCTTATTTCTTAAGCAGCTGCGACGATCTAGGTACTGCTCTAGTCTTAGAAACTCTCAATGAGACAAACTACAATACATGGAGCATCGTTGTGACAATTTCATTAGATGCAAAGAACAAAATATGATTTATTGATGGTACGCTTCCTCGTCCTGAAGAATTGCATCCCCATTATAGAACTGGTCCCGTTGCAATAGTATGGTAAAAGCTTAGTTGCTTAACTCTTTAAATAAGGAAATATATGGCAGGATTTTGAGATTTCAGGATGCTTCATATATCTCGAAAGATCTTCTTGTGAGGTTTCATGTCACAAATGTACCTAGAACCTATCCAATATCTCAACAAATATGGTCCTTTCAGCAAGGTACCATGAATCTTTCTACATACTATACACGCCTAAAGACACTTTGGGAGGAAATCGAAACAGCAGACTGCATCAAGACTTGCAAGAACTGCAACTGTTGTAAGGCATCTGCACAAAAAAGTGAAAATGTTCGTGTGGTTAAGTTTCTCTCAGGTTTGAATGACTCCTACAATGAAGTCAAGACTCAAATCATCATGAAGAAACACATTCCTGATCTCTCTAGCGTGTACTACTTACTTGATTAGGACCACAATCAGCGTAACATTCAGCCCTTCCTTCAAGCATATACTTTCCAAGTCTCAGGTACACCTGCAGCAAATAACAACAAAGGAAATTCAAAAACTCAAAGATCACTATGAACTCACTCCAAATATGTTGGACATACCGTTGACAAATGCTCTAAAATTCACGGATATCCTCCGAGTTTTAAGCATAAGCAGAAATCTAATCCTACAAAAGCAACAATTGCTCAGTACACTCTGGAAGAAACCAAATCAGACTCTAGTAGCATTCAGGGAAAATTGAAGACCTTGTCCAAGGATCAAAATAGAAGGCGTTATTGCATATTTCAATTCCCAAATGAATGGTACACACTCCACTTCAGCCAAAGAACCTTCAACAAAAGGAGGCACGATCACTCCTCTTCCGGGTATGGCCTTTAGTTCTTCTAAATTTCTTTTTGTGGGAGTTTTAAAGGCCACAAGTAGTGTTCTATTTTCTTTTTCATGGGTAATAGATAGTGGAGCAACTCACCATGTGATTCATGAGAAGAATCTATTTCATCAAATGTCTCTGCAATCGAATAAATCTGTTATGCTTCCCACAGGAACCTCTATTACCATTGCTTGGTAGTGTTAAAATGAACGATCATTTAGTTTTTTTAAGGATGTTCTTTTCATTCCTGATTTTAGATTAAATCTAATAAGTGTAAGTAAACTTACTACAAACATGAAATGCAAGCTTATATTTGATGAATCTTCTTGTTTAATTTAGGATCATACCAAGGAGCTGATAATTGGACAAGCTGAACGAATAGGAAATCTCTATCTCTGGGACAGATCATCAGTTTCAAACAACCTCTATCTCGGTTCTTTCTCTGTCAATTCTGTATTAGACTCTAAGCTATGGCACCAAAGATTAGGATATCCTTCCTTTTCTAGATTTAGCTCGGTTACTCACATTGTTGGTCAACATAAAATCAATAAAGATCATTTTCACTGTGACGTGTGTCAATTTTCTAAACAAAAGCGTGTGCCTTTTATTTCTAATAATAACATGTGTGAAAATTCCTTTGATCTACTCCATATAGACGTTTGGGGACCTTTCTCAGTGGAAACCATTGATGGATTCCGATATTTTTTTACCATTGTAGACGACTACAGCAATGTAACATGGATTTATCTAATGAAAATGAAGAGTGATGTTTTGCAGATTTTCCGTGATTTCCTGACAATGATACATACTCAATATGGAGCTCAAGTCAAGGGTGTGAGATCAGACAATGCACCGGAACTTCGTTTTGATAATCTATTCCGATCAAAAGGGATTAGAGCCTACCACTCTTGCCTGGAAACCCTTGAGTAGAACTCGATGGTTGAACGAAAACACCAGCACATTCTAAACGTTTCTCGGGCTCTCATGTTTCAGAGTAACATTTGACTTGAGCAATGGGGTGACTGTTCTCTAACAGCTGTTTTTCTTATAAACAGGTTGCCAACACCACTCCTCAAAGGAAAATCTCCCATTGAAGTCTTGACAGGAAAACCACCAAACTATGAAGATCTCTGAGTCTTTGGATGCCTCTGTTACAACACAACATCAACCAAGAATCGACACAAATTTCTTCCAAGGGCAAAGCGCTGTGTTTTTCTTGGTTATCCTATGGGATACAAAGGCTACAAATTGATGGATTTGGAAACAAATATTGTTTTTGTATCTCGAAATGTGGTGTTTTATGAAAACATTTTTCCTTTTAAAGCTGAGACCAATCCGATTAATGATTTGTCTTCATTCTTTGATACAAATCTGGAAGGAACAATGCCAAGAGGAAACAAAACATTCTCAAAAGGCTCTGTAGGAATTACAGAATAGGAAAATCCAAGAATAGATACAATGGCTAGAGAAAAAGCAGAGGATAATCCTCCAGCCGCCACAACACAATCTACATCAATTCCTATTCCCTCTCACTCTAAAGGAATTACAAAACTTCCAAATCATCTTGCTCATTATTATGTTAATGTCACTGAAACTAATCTGCCTTTTCCTCCTGCAGCTTATCTATCCTATGACCATTTATCAGATGAGTACAACAAGTATATATGTGCAGTAATGAGTTTTGGAGAACCAACAACCTTTGCTCAAGCGAAAAAGGTTGATGAATTGTTGATGGTGATGAATGAGGAGCTCAATGCACTTGAAGAATCATGAACATGGACCATCTGTGTTCTGCCTCACAACAAAAGAGCAATCGGCTGTAAATGGGTCTATAAGGCAAAGTTCAATGCAGATGGCACTCTGGAAAGAAGTAAAGCACGACTAGTGGCAAAAAGATACACGCAACAAGAGGGGGTTGACTTCATGGACATATTTTCACCAGTGGCAAAGATGACCAAAGTGAAGACGTTGCTTGCAGTTGCAGCTGCAAAACAATGGAGTCTCACCCAACTGGATATTTAGAATGCTTTTCTTAACGGAGACTTAGACGAAGAGATTTACATGCATTTACCTCCTGGGTATACAGCTCCAAGTGGTCAGAGTCTCCCAGAAGCAGCAATACGCAAGTTGAAGAAGTCAATCTATGGACTGAAGCAGGCATCACGACAATGGTTCCTCAAATTCAGAAGCTCTCTACTCAACCTTGGCTTCATCAAGTCCAACACAGACCACACTCTTTTTATCAGGAACATTGGAGGTGAATACACGGCTGTATTAGTGTACGTAGATGACATCATCATCACTGCAAACAAGGATAATCTAGTGGAGGATTTGAAAAAGGCTATTCATAAGTGTTTCAACCTTCGGGACCTTGGTCCTTTAAGGTACTTTCTGGGCCTTGAAGTAGCTAGATCTAGTAGTGGAATCTCAATCTGCCAAATGAAGTATATCCTAGAACTACTAGCTGAGGTTGGACTGCAAGCTTGCAAGCCCTCTAGCATTCTGATGGATCCTAATGTCACTTTAACTGCTGATAGTGATGAACCTGTTTTACCTGATGCTACTATTTATAGACGCTTAGTGGGGAGACTTATGTACCTGACCATAACTCGGCCAGACATAACATTTGCGGTGAATCGTCTGTGTCAGTTTTCATCAAACCCAAAACAATCCCATCTTTAAGTAGGCTAAAAAGTTCTGCGTTACCTGAAAAACACTATCAGTCTTGGTCTTTTTTTATTCTGCAAACAGTGATCTGACTTTGAACGCTTTCATGGATGCAGACTGGCGATCCTGTAAAGACACCAGGCACTCAGGATACTGCATGTTCTTAGGTGATTCTCTCATCTCATGGAAGAGCAAGAAGCATAATACAGTGTCATTATCTTCGGCTTAGTCCGAATACAGAGCAATGAGCTTTGCAGTGAAAGAAGTTCAGTGGTTAGTAAACTTACTCATTGAATTACAAATCTATCAGCCAATGTCACTTTCGTTTTTCTGTGACTCAACTGCAACCATACACATTGCGAGTAACCCTGTTTTTCACGAGAGAACCAAACACTTGGAGCTCGACTGTCACATTATTCGGGAAAAAGTTACATGTGGGCTCATCAAGACTCTTCATGTCAAGACATATAGTCTATTGGCCAAACGTATTCACAAAACCGTTGGGTCCATGCAAGTTTCATGACTTCTTAGGCAAGATGTCATTGAAGTCCATATAAATGCCATCTTGAGAGGGGGTATTAGATTAGTAAACGGTTTAGTCTTAGTCTTGGTTCGATTTTGATTCTATACTTAGTTAAATATGATTTCGGTTATGTTAACCAATCTTGTGTAATGAGACTCGGTTTAATTCACTGAGACACTTCTTCTTCTTCTTCTTCTTCTTCTTTAAAAAAGAATTTTGACAGAGAAGAGGAGGCTAAGGAAGAAATGCATGTTATCTTCTTGTAACATATTCTTTGAGTTCTAATGGAAGTTTAGTTTTCAACTCAAACTCTTTCACATTCTAACACACCTTTATGTTGATCACAAAGCTATCATACCTACAAATGTTTTTTTTATGTCTCATCACTATTAAAGTCGAAGCTATTTTTCTACGATTGACATTGAGTAAACAAATATTTTTTTTCGACAATTAGATTGATAAAACTAAATTAATAATTTAAACCTATTGTACAACAAACATATACTTAAATATTTTTATAATTTATTTTCGGTAGTAGAAGAAAGGTTAATACCTTATGCCATAATTATTAATTAGATCATCTTAACCGTACTAACTGATAATAACTCCATGTAAATAAAGTTAATTTACAAATTGCTAAATTTATTACTTTGAGTTATATAGAGTTATATTTCCTTAATCATTCAAAATTATTGATGCAAAAATCAAAGATGTGTTATATCGTGTAGGGAATCATTTCAACTACACACTCGTAAGAAAATTAAGACTTTATTAAATATAGATACAAATAATGGATCGAAGGTGAAATAATAAGGTACATAATTTTGGTGTGGAGGAAGAGAAAGAATGGTGATTGCCTAGAGAATGAGGACTTGGCTTCTTCTTTCCTTATTTTAAGATCTTTTTTTCTAATCTTTCGATTTCATCTTAAATAGTTTCGACAGTCAATATAACGTAATAACGTTAACAAACGTTAATATTAATTAACATTATACTAATTATATCATTAAATTGTCATTTATTTGTATGTAACATAAATGTTATTAAGTTCAGTATAAATACCTTATATATATGATGAATAAACACAACACTTTTATATTATTTTATGGTATCAGAGCCTAAAGGTTTCTCTGACCCATTTTTCTTTTCTACTACTTTATATACTGCCACTGTCGTCCTTCTCTTGCGCGACCACCACCGTCATTGTTTCTAACTTTACACCATGAGTACGACATCTACTACATCTGCTTCTCTGATTCCTTCATCTACAAGCAATGATGTTGTTTTTTCATCTCTCTATGTTCTTCATCCCTCCGATAATCCGGGCTGTCTCATCACGCCTGCTACCTTTTCTGAACACAACTACTCGGAATGGGCTACCGAATTTTGGAATTCTCTTCAAGCCAAAGAGAAGATCGGTCTCAGTGATGGTTCGATCACCAAACCTACAACTCAGCTCGATCTCACGCGTTAGACTGCTGCAAACTCCATGATCGTTGGCTGGATCCGTACTTCTATCAATCCTAAACTTTGCTCTACTGTTTCTCATGTTCCCGATGCCTATATGTTGTGGGAATCCTTGAAGGTACGTTTCTCTGTCAAAAATGGTGTCCAAAAGCACCTTCTCATTGATGAAATCACCAATTGCAAACAAAATGGACAATCTGTACTTGAATTTTATGGTCGTTTGACAAAGCTATGGGAAGAATACAACGACATCTCTCCTGCTTGCACTTGTATCTGCGCAGCCTCTGCTATGCTCGAGAAGGAACATGAAGATGCTCGTGTCCATCGTTTTCTTTTTGGTCTTGACGAGGCACAATTTAGTTCCTTACGTTCTCAGATAATTGATGAAGATCTGCTTCATCCACTCAACTCCGTTTACTCGTGTGTCATCTGTGAAGAACAACATGTTCTTACTATGCGCTCTAAAGAGCTTCAGACTGATGCTGTCGGCTTTGCTGCTCGATCGGATCCCAGAAAGTTACTTGTTACTACCTCTTCTCCTCCTCACAGCCGTGATCCGAACAGATTTTGCACTCATTGAAACCGTAAGGGTCATGACCATACCGAATGTTTTGCTCTTCATGGCTATCCTGAGTGGTGGTATGAGAAACAACAACAACAACGCTCTTCTTCACAGCCTCCTCGTGGTCGTGGTCGGTCTTCTCAGCCTCGCAGTCGTGGTGGTCGCGCCAATGCTTCTCGTCTGGCTCCTCAAGATCAATCCTCCACTACATCTTCGACTGATCAGTTTACTACCTTGATCAATCTACTCCAAAGCCATCAATCTCAGCTTTCATCGGAACGTCTCTCTGGTAAAACTGAATTTTCTGATGTTATTTTAGATACTGGTGCCTCTCACCATATGACAGGCAATCTTAGTCTTCTCCGGGATGTCCGAGATATATCTTCATCCTCTGTCACTTTTCCTGATGGTCGACGGTCTCGAGCTGTGCAATATGGAACTCTCTTTTTAAGTTCCTAATATTCATTGTCGGATGTCCTTTATGTTTCCGATTTCACCTGCATGCTTATCTCTGTTTCCAAGCTTCTAAAAGAAACGGGTGGTATTGCCATTTTTACTGATACACTTTGTGTTTTATAGGACCGTTTCACGAGGACTCATATTGGAGCAGGTGAAGAGAGGGAAGGCGTGTATTATTTCAAGGGTTTTTCTGTTGCTCGGATCCCACATTCTGCACATGCGGTTTTGTCTCCTTCAGAACTTTGGCACCGTCATCTTGGACATCCTCATTCTGCTGTTTTGTCTAATTTACCAGCTTTCAAATTTACCAAAGATGTTTCTAAACACATATTTCATTGTGATACCTGTTTTTGAGCAAAACAAACAAGTGATGTTTTTACTGAGAGTTTTAATAAAGCCTGTGCACCATTTGCTTTAATCCATTGTGATGTCTAGGGTCCTTATCGGACACCTTCTTCTTGCGGTGTTACTTATTTTCTCACCATTGTTGATGATTATTCTCGTGCAGTATGGGTCTACTTACTACTTGAAAAATCAGAAGTTGCGGCATTTACTGCTGAAGCTGAGTACCGCTCCATGTCATTTACTCTCTGTGAGTTGAAGTGGGTCAAACAGCTTCTCGCATCGTTCAATATCATGCATTCCGCGCCATGACGCTATATTGTAACATTAAATCCGCTTTCAATATTGCTGCTAACCCCGTTTTTCACGAATGGACTAAACATGTGGAGCTTGATTGTCATCTATTATGCGTGCTATCGATGACTGTATTCTACACACAGCTTATATCTCCACCAAAGAACAACTGGCGGATCTCCTCACTAAAGCTTTGCCTTTCACTACTTTTACTTATCTTCTGTCCAAGTTGGGGATTCAAGATGTTTCCCCGCCAACTTGCGGGAGGGTAAAGTCAATATAACGTAATAACATTTACGTAATGTTAACATTTGTTAACGTTAATATTAATTAACATTATACTAATTATACCCTTAGGTTGTAACATCTTTGTAATTAAGTTCACCTCCTTGTATAAATACCTTATACATGTGATGAATAAACACAACACTTTCATATTATTTAGTTTCCACAACTTTAACATTCCAATTTTAAAATTAAATTCTTTTAGCTAGGCTTTTACAAGAAGTAGTGTTACTTCGATTCTTTTCTTACAAATTGATGCTACAAACAAAAACGCGATAAAATCGTGCAAGTGGCATTTAATTAGTGGTAGATGGTAAGTCCATTAAACACAAACATATTTGTATATTTAGGAGATTGAGTCCTACCGTCTATGTTATATAGGAATTTGACTAATAGACCGGCAAGTTGTAATCCAATGTTGACAAAAAAAGAATTGATTAAACTGGATTTGTTAACCAAGGGTCCAAGCGATCGTAAATCAGAGCTGAACCGAATCGTTGAAGTCAAAAATGACCAAACCAGAGCGGTGGAAGTTGGATAGTGTAAGCTCTGTCTTGGCTACTGTAACTGCGTCCTAGGTCTTATACGAGTTAATTGAATATCATTTCTTCACTCTTCTCTGTCACTCCACCATTCTTGCTCTTGCTTCATCCACAAGTAAGTTAATTAAAAGCATACTTTACATGACACTAGGGGATTGACCGGGCTACGCCCGGTTTTTAGTTTAGAAACATTTATGTGTAGCTTATTTGTTGGGTAACTTGTCAAATTTTGTGATTTGCGTTGTATTTCTGAAATGAAAGGTATGTGCATTAGAGATATATAATTTTATTATTATTTGGAATGGAAAAATTAAAGATATGTTGCCCTACATATTGGACAATTTTTATTTGCGTTAAGCCAACTTATTATGCAATCATGGTGGTAGATGTGGTTGCAGGCTAGATTATTAATGGCATCTCGTCCTTTGAATGTTTGAAGGCAAATAGTACAATTTTTCAGTTATGAGTTATAGTTATGAAGCAAACTTCAATCAAGATTCTGGTCTGGTTTTATTTATTATTTAAAGATCAAAAGCATATGTGTGAATTTTTTTGAAGACTATACTTATAATATTATCTGAAGAACAATTTAAGAATATATCTTTTATGAAGTAATATTTATTTATAAAATTATGTCATTGAAATATCCAAATTGCATAAGATGTTATTCTTTTCGAATAATTAGATCGATAAAATAAAATAACCTCAAATCCTTTTATAGTTTGTCTAAATTAAGAGAAAGGGAACAAATTTTAGATATCAGAATTATTAGTTGGATTGACTAAACGGAAAAATGACATGTATATAAGATATTCAACCCAACTATTTTGGATGGTATAAAAAATAAAAATAAAAAGTAATTATGGAAAGTGGTGAATATGTATAGTTTGAATAGAAGATTAAACAACTTCATCACTGTAAATCAATCGACGTGTAATATGGATATTCAAAGGTCTTTCGAATTTGAATAACGAAGATTAAGTTACATATTATATAGTCTTTGGTCCATAAATATATTTAAAATGTAAAATAAAACCTTTATTTTCAAATTTTTTTTTTAACAAAATCGAAATGGACTTAGTTAATAAAAAGAGATGAAGAATTGGACGAAGAAGAAGATTCAATTTCAGGTAATTAGAGGGTTTTGATTTATGAATGACAAAATCTAGATATATAATAAATAGTTAAATTTTAGTATTTTTTCCAAATATATAATAACTAAATTATGCTATATAACCTAATTGATTATATAATATATTATGAAAATTGTTTATTCTAAAGAAATTTTATTTTAAAGAAACCTATTTAACTTTTTTCTTTGACTCAGTTCATATTCAATTTAGGTTTTTCAAATATGTAAAAAAGAAGAAGATAAATATAGTTCATCTTACCTTACAATAAATTCTTTTGTTTCATGCAATCTCTTTATCAACACATTATCTACACCTTGGATTAATGAAGCCATTTGCAGGTTTGTGTCATGATAGATTCAATAAAATTTAGATGAATTTATTAACGTATGCGTATTTAACAAAACACAAAATTTTGATAGTAATGAATATTGAGTGGAAGTAATTTTATAGAAAGGTGATCTCGTAGTAGTGCAACGTTAAACCAATAAAGGGGAAATTAGATGGAACTTATGAATAGTATAGATGGATAGGAAATTGAAAAAACTTGTAACATTGAGAATGATTTTAAATTAAATCAAAGAAACAACTTGTAATGTGAGGTGAATAAGCTGGTTTAGTTGTCTAGACAGGGGCGCTTCTCGTTCTTCACGTCTTCATCAGATATTTTGTTTGGATGTGTGTTCCGAGTATTGGAAAGAATTGCACAGTCAGCAGATATGGGGTTGTTTATCCCAGACGCCTCGTCGTTCAAGCCAACGTCGTTCGGAATAATACGGGAGACAGTGGAAGTTTGACGTGAAGCTAGGAAGTTGTACATTGGCACTTTGATATGGAATTTGCAAGTTTAGCCAATAATGTGTTTTAAATTTTCAGGAGTTTTAGTTTTTAGTGCTTCATTATTATCATCTTCCTGGGTAAAAAAGTAACAAAGTTTGGTTATTATTTGTATGGAATGTGTAGGTGTGTTTTTGAGGTGCAAGGGCATTGAATATACCTCAATTGAACTATTTATTTCTTGACATGTAGATAAATGTCTACACTTATAAATGTTAATCGATGTAGAAAATATTGTATTTTTTTTCTATTTTATATTTTACATAGTTTATTTTTATTTTTTCTAATTTATATTTTTAGTCATTAAACAAATGATTAGTACCTAACTAGAAAAAAAACAACACTTGAAATTAGTAACCGCTACTATGTCTACCAATCCTTTTAAAAAGTTTTTTGCTAGAACATCAAACTTAAGTAGTATTACATATAAGTTGAGTCATTTATAGTAAAATAGTTTCTTTTTTCTTGACCACTAAATTGCAGTATTTTGATAAGTTAGTTAGTTTGATTATTCTTAAATAATATGTAAGTTTAGGTTTTACTACGTAAAATATTATTTATCAGTTTGGTCATTTTTAGTTAGTATTCAGATTATGGATAGTTTATTAATTAAAAAAATATTTTTTTCATATTTTTTAAAAGAATCTTATTCTTTTTTGTTTGGTAATTTAGATAACTCTTCTAATAATTTTGGCCATACGATAAAATATATTATACTTCTAATCAATATATTGGTTTAGTATAGATTACAACATAATATAACTTAATTTGATGTGAGATCTTTGAATGCCCATATTATAGTAAGTAATGTGATTATGTACTTCTAATCAATATATTGGTTTAATATAGATTACAACATAATATAACTTAATTTGATGTGAGACATTTGAATGTCCATATTATAGTAAGTAATGTGATTAAGTAAATAATAATTCTCTTTTAATTTTTTTTATTAAAAAATAAAAAATTATATAAAACAAAAGCTGATGTGGCAAGAAGATATGAATGATGTGGCAAGAAGATAGGAGTTTGAGAAAGATGAGTTGGATGGCTTAAGAGGTCTCAAAACCTTGCTTTTATTAGTATAGACAGGGGCACTTATTGTTCTTCACGTCTTCATCGGATATTTTGTTTGGATGTGTGTTCCGAGCCTTGGAAAGAATTGCACAGTCAGCATATATGGGGTTGTTTATCCTGGACGCTTTGTCGTTCAGGCCAACGTCGTTCGGAATAATACGGGAGACAGTGAAAGTTTGACGTGAAGCTAGGAAGTTGTACATTGACACTTTGATTTGGAATTTGCAAGTTTGACCAATAATGTGTTTTAAATTTTCAGGAGTTTTAGTTTTTAGTGCTTCATTGTTATCATCTCCCTAGGTAAAAAAGTAAAAAAGTTTGGTTATTATTTGTATGGAAGGTGTAGGTGTGTTTTTGAGGTGCAAGGGCATTGAATATACCTCAATTGAACTATTTATTTCCTGACATGTAGATAGATGTCTACACTTATAAATTTTAATCGATGTAGATAATATTGTATTTTTTTTCTATTTTCTATTTTACATAATTTTTTTTTTCTAATTTATATTTTTCATTGAAGTGAGTGATTTTTGTTAGTCATTAAATAGATGATTAGTACCTAATTAGAAAAAAAACAGCAATTGAAATTAGTAACCGCTATTACGTCTACCAATCCTTTAAAAAAGTTTTTTGCTAGAACATCAAACCTAAGTAGTATTATATATAAGTTGAGTCATTTATGGTATAATTCTCTTTTAATTTTTTTAATTAAAAAATAAAAAAACTTATAAAACAAAAGTTGATGTGGCAAGAAGATAGGAGTGATGTGGCAAGAAGATAAGAGTTTGAGAAAGATGAGTTGGATGACTTAAGAAGTCTCAAAATTTTGCTTTTATTAGTATAGAAGTATGAGTTAATGTTGGATTGTGGCAAAGAGAGAGCCTAAAGGCAAACATAACATATTCAAACCTTCTGTTTCGTTTAGAAGGAGACTTGAAGTGACATCATACGTTAAAATACCGTTACTATGTAATTTATGGTTTAACCATCTCCATTGGAGGTTCTTACACTAGTTTCTTACAAATAAAAAAGTAAAAAATAATGAGAAGAGAAGAGAGAGAAGGATTATAGTCTCTTAAATAAGAGATTTAAAGTGGATAGTTTTTATTGGTTCATTTCTCTTTAATAATTAAAATTTAATTAAAAAAATAAATTATATTAAACTATTAATTTTTTATGAATAAGAGACTCAAAACTAAGAACCCATGGATGGAGATGGTTTTATTGTGCCTTGTACGTATAAAAGTAATAAAAATTAAGGTCAAAACCAAATTGACGTGTGCCTTACGTTCCCAAACTCCAATAGAGTTGCCTTTAGTAGAGTCTTTATTCATCTCACTCAGAGTCTTTATCCGTTGAAGAAGTCCCACCTGAAGCTAAATCCGGAGCAGTGTCTGTGCCATTACACTGTTAAACCACTAAAACCGATGCCGTCGTCGAAATTCCAGCGAAATTAACAAACTTCCGACAGGTCCAAGCTCCGGGCATTCACTATTTTCCATTATCGCCAATGCGATTTCGCCACCAGGCATTCGAGCTACCAAAAATAGGTCGCTCCGCCGTACTTCCCCAATCGCCGATCTAACATCCACAAGGCGTTTTGAACTCTCTTCTCCACAAACTTGATCGATTTATCTACCAATGATATCTTTATAATTTCAGACTCCTCATCAGATTTTGGATTTTTCCCAGTATGATTCTCGTTACCCACTTCAACATTTACAAAATCTCCAATTCTCTCCAGAGATACCACAAATCTGAAAATAGTCAAAGAAATTCCGGGATGCTCGGCTATACGTAATCCATACGCCAACGCTTTTCGGTCATCTTGACCACCAAAGAAGAGAACCACGATTGCGTAGGAAACATTTTGGGCTGAAACGTGGCTTTTACCACCGAGTCCACGGTGAACAAAAATCCCAACATAACAAGGAGCTCTAGGCAGAATTAAGAACCCTCCGGTCAATCCATCTATGTTCGCCACGTATTGTTTGTAGCTATCCATCGAGCTGTTGTTGTTTATGAACCGGTAGAATCACAATGGCTGAGCAGTTGTGCAGATATCTTTGTGAATATCAGACATTGAAGAGATTGCTATCATTTGTCGGACATTGACTTACTCAATTCTTGAAAAGCTTGGAAAGCAACAACCACTTGATCTGCATCGTTGACCCCTCTTTCTGTTCCAAAATGGCATTCCGTTTCTGCGAACTTAATGAACCATTAGAATAGTAGATGATCTCTCTGATAGTTCTCGTAAGTGCAGAGCATAAGCACATAGTCCTTCACCTTTCTCGATGCCTCTGGAGGCTTCAAGGAGGTTTATCATTGAAGGAATGTTTCCTGCTCCGTGGAATCATGTGAGGATTCGAAAGCGTTGTGATTTTGTTCTCTCGTTCTACTGGCCTGTGTTTGTACTCTCCTTCCTTTCCTTTTCTCGCCGGTTTGTAAATTACCATTACGACTGGTGTGGTAATGAAGGTTGTGAAGAAAGCCACTAAAATCATTATGGCAAATACTTGATCATTAAGAACCTGTGGAAGCTAAAAGAAAGATTCAAACTATAAATCTGTTTCTCAAATTGTAAGGATTTGAAACAAGTTTATACCTTTCTATCTTTTCCGATATTGAGGACGATAAGTTCGACCAATCCTTTAGCGTTAATGAGGAATCCTAATGTTATAGCTTCTCGCATTGGAATCTTTAAGGCGAGGGAAACACCAAGAGTGCCCAATATCTTACCGAAACAAGCCGTAAAGGTGACTAAAACCAGAAGACCCCAAGATTGAGCTCTTTGAATCGTTGCTACATTCGTTTTTAGACTACTAGCCACAAAATATAGCGGCAAAAAGAGGCTGGACATAAGATCTTCCACATTCAACGAGTGCGCCAGCGAAAGGTCCTACCTTTGGGATCAACACACCCACCACAAAAGCACCAAATATGGAATAGATTTTAATTGCATCCACAACACAAGAACTACAGCCAAAGTGGCGCAAATGTACGTTTCTTCTATTGGCTCTACCTCGTGGCACCTCCGGGCAATCTATCTAAAGACTGGCGGGATGATGAACCCAGTAGCGACGACAAAACAACACCCTGAAAGGAAAACCCAGAGAGAGACGAGCAAGGAGGTATTGAATCCTGAGAGAGCAATGGCTAAAGCAAGGATAATCCAAGCTGCCACATCATTAGCTGCAGCTGCTGACATTGCAAGTCGTCTTATATCTGTGGCTAGAAGCTTTAACTCAGCTAATATACGAGCCAACACAGGGAATGCAGTGATGGAAAGTGCCACACCCATGAAGATAAAGAAACGCTGTACTGTCTACTCCTTTGGAGATTGTTGCTTTTGAAACGAATGAAGAACCAATGCCAAGAGCAAATGGTAAATAGATTCCGGTCAAGGCAATTCCTAAAGCCTTCTTCCCAGTCTGCGGAGAGCTTTGGTATCAATCTCTAAACCGGCGAGGAATAAGAAGAAAAGGAGACCGAGATTAGTTAGAGTTTCAAGAACAGTCAAGCTTTTCTTTGGGAAGACAGTGTCCAAAAAAACTTTGGAACGGCCAAGAAGAGATGGTCCAAGCATAATGCCACCCTGTGAGAATCAAGCATCAATCAATCAGTGGGAGAAATACTAGGACATTTATGATGAAAGAAAAACTTACTATTATCTCTGCAACAACACGAGGTTGTCTCAAAGGTCTTAAAAGGTAAGCTAGAAGGCGAGTGAGAACAATAACAACGAATATCTGCAGAATAGCAAGAGGTAACACGAAGTTTATTGGGTTATCTCCTTGGAAAACTCCATTAGAGATTGCTATCATTGGAGCTGCACAAGCATGCCTAGTTGAAGAATTTGTTGTCATAGTTGCAGATCAAAAGCTTTGCTCATTTTCTTTAAAACCTTCCTTACTAAAGAAAACAGAGAATACCTGAAGTTTCAAACTGATTTTGTTATGGCGAGATGCAGATATTTCATGATATTTACAGGATTCGTAGAATGAAAGAAAAATGAAACAAGTGTGGGAGCAAATATGGCCTAAAATAATGGATACAGTTTTAATTTATAAAAGACTTCGTCTAGTGAAAGTCATTGGCGTGAGCTATTTCTCGGTTAAAAGGCCATAAAATTCCCATACTATTAGAGTATTAGGGTGGTCAGTTTTAAACTTAAGAACATCTTAAACTTTTGGTTGACTAAGCAAAAAAGGGTTTGAAAAAGTCAATGTTTAATGTTTAACAGATCCCGTAAGTTAGATTTCTTAAATGACAAGTATACAACATTGTTCAAAAAAAATGACAAGTATACAACATTGTTTAAATATGATAATCACAGGCATGTACATAGTACTATTGTTAACAAATATGATATCGACTAATTCATATAATATCCGATAAAATATTTGTTAACAAATATATTATAGGGTAGCACATAAATTATCTGTTAACATATATAATATCTGATAAAAACATATTTCCTTAGCACATATATAGTGTGTCAATACATTTGATATCTGGTAACACATTTTGATTACCTATTAATATATTTATTATTTGATACAACATATTTGATTATATCACTACCAAACAAATTGACATGAGTAAAAATTATATTATCTGGTAACATACTTATTATCATATAAACATCTATTTGATTAGCACATATGTCGTGCACTAACGTGTATATTATCGGGTACCACATATATTACCTGCTAACGCATATATTACCTGATAAAATCTCAACAAGGAGCAAGTGTAGAGGGTAAGACTATATGTAGCATCCACAAAATTGAAAGGACTATATTTTAACGGCTACAACGGTCGAGTATAGGGTACTAACACGATCGCCCATAGGGTCGTGACCTTCAGCAATAATCCGTTTGGGGAGCTTGCCATGACCCATTCTGTACATGAAAAAAGAGATTAATGTGAACGAAAACAATGCAACGGGTAGCAGGTAAATCAATGTTTTGCAGGCACAAAAAAATGTTTGATTAATTGGTAGCATTAAAATCTTAGTGTAGGGGTAAGATATGTATTGAAGTAAACGATTTAAAATAGCGGGTAACAAAAAACAAACGAGTATTGTAATTGTAATGGTAATTGTAGGGATAAAAAACAACAAAACAACGTAGGCAAATTAAAGGTCACAACTTGTAAAGGAAAAGTGGTTAAGTATGGGTAGGGCGTACACAGAACATGGTAGTAGTGAAGCCCAATGAGAGGGAAGTAGATTCGATCGATATGTAAATAGAGAGAGGTGGATCTGAGTTTAACGCAAACCTGTCCATTTATTATGTCGAGCTTCTTGATAAGATGAACCCTAGCTTGTGATTCTTGCCACAAACTATCTCAAAAACAGAGACGAGACCGCAACTCATAAACAAATTAAGAATCACAAAAACACAAGTGTTAGTCAAGTTGTAGAGTCAAAGAAGTTACCGGCCTGTTATATAGAATAAAGGGATTCTCGAGCTTGATAACCTGATATTCGACACTTTCCTCGTCATTTTTACACGATGCAAAAAAAAACAGATCCAAAATAAGATCTTTTATCAAAATAATCAAATTCACTACCACACAAAAATGCCTCTTTTTACTTTCGATCAATTATCACCAACCAAACTCTCAAGAAACTCAAAGTTTTTGGAATCATGCTGACTCGCTGTTGACCTGTTTATCAGAAAAAAAGTCAGTAGCAGATATGTTGTTCCAATGACGATTCACCAGTGGAACACCTAAACAGTGAGGTCACTCATTTTTAGGTAAACTTGGGAGATTGCAGATAATTAGTCTATGGTGTGATATAGTCTGATTTCCTTTTCAGGTGAAGTGAAATAAAAAAAAGCATATGAGAAATGGGCAAAGAAAATTCAGAAATGAAACCGTCTACGAGTTCATCGAGGAAGAGGAAGAAGTAAAATCTCTGCCTTGGTTTCAATTTTGTTTCACCAATTAAACTTGACCTAGTTGTGATCACCTTGCTTCAATTTGCATATGCTAGTAGGTCAGCAAAAGATTCAGAGACAAATCTTTGCTTGTTGATTGCACAGCGAACAGTTGAGAGGAAACGGAAGGTGGATTCAATGTTTTCATCACTCATCTCTAGATATGGTGATAATGCGGAAGCAGAGCCCATTGAAGAAGAATTTGAAGCTGCTCGGAGTAGGATTGCAAGCCAGAGGTCAACCAAAAAGTCAAGAGGGAAGTAACGGATACAAAGCTGAGGCATGTTAGGGCTTCTTAAAACTGCATTAATTTCCAAAATTCCTAAATACTTTTCTGTATAAACATGGGTAACTAGTGCATACCCATCTGATGCAGATAAGGCATTATTCATTCATCAATCTCAAACCGAAATTAAGTTGGTTCGGTTCACTTTGATTTGGTTCCGGTTTATAAATATGAATTTGGAAATTAATAAAATATTAATAAGAAAACGCGGCCAAAAATCTGGTAAAATCTAAGATGTATTGGGAAGAAGATGAAGAAGACTTGTATAGGTGTAACCAATGCTTCCTATTTTGATTTAAACTAATCACCGACCAATCAAAAGAGAGAGAGAAATATACAGACTTTTAATCATCTTTAAAACCTTCAAGTCATAGATAACTGTTACTTCCTCATAATCCTCCCATTTTACTCTTCTCTGCCCTTTGTTTGGAACCGGATTTCGATCACCAAGCTTGGATCTAGCACAAGGTTTGTACACATTGATCAATGCATCATCATTATTCTTTGATTGATATTCATTTCCAATGAATATCTTTCCACCATCAATCTCCTCTATGTCAAACATCAAGTCTTTCCTGTAAGTGACATGATACGAGCATCCAGAGTCAAGTATCCATCCGTCTCTTGACTTCTGGTCCATCGTCGTGAGCATTTCGGGTTCAGTCCATACTGATGTTGCAATTGCAGCTTCAGCCTTTGAGTGATTTGACTCACCAGATGTAGGGTGATTTTTCTTTGGACAGTTTGCCTTGAAGTGATCTAGACCTCCACATATTCAGCAAGCTCGTTCCTTTTTAGGTTTAGACTTGCTTCTGCTAGCAGCTATATTTTTTCCTTGACCTTTCTTCTCGCTTCTTCCTCTGGTTTGTACAAACAACCCTTCACCAACAACTTTCTGTTTTCCTTTCTTCTTGAGTTCCATCTCTATTGAGTAAGCAGAGCTTATTATCTCCTTTACCGTAATAGTAGTCCTTCCATTGATGTACTTTAGAGTATGCACAAGGCTTTCATATTGGCTGGGAAGACTATACATAAGTATTGTTGCTTGATCTTCATCACTCATTACTACTTTCAGACAAATTTGAGAGTAGCTTGTTAAACACATCTAGGTTCTTGTCCATAGATTTTTCTTCATGCATCTTAAAGTTGTAGAAAGTTTGCTTTAAGTGGAATCTATGTGGAAGTGTCTTTACTTGATATTCATTCTCAAGAGCATTCCACATATCAAACGCGGTGGGTTCATGGATAACCTTTCTTAGAACCATATCTGTTAGGCTTGAGAGATCTGAACTTGTTTCTTGTCAGTTAGTACTAAGTCCAGTCCGAGAATCTCCAAGGTGGCTCTGATTATGTATTTCCAAATCATGAAGTCCCCTTCTCCATCAAACTTCTCTACTTCAAACCTTCCTTGAGTTGGTTCCATGATTTTCAGGAGACAATACACCAACACAACAACAAGAGAACAAAGACGATCCCCTTTTCTTATAAGTGACAAGATACTACTTTTATACAAGAAGGTTTTGCTTGATTCTAGTCAAAGCTGGTTCCTTTCTTGTGAAAGCTCTCAGCTTTAGCCAGAAAGATCCCACCTTTCTTCACCATGCAAGCTCTGATACCATTTGTTGTAATATTTCTTGACTTTGGTTCTTGTTTTCTTGATGTAGATTAAGGACATGAAGACACAAGAGAATTAACGAGTTCCCAAGTCCTAAATATCAGAGCTTGGTACGTCTCGACGGACTAAGAGACAGTCCGGCATGGCTTTATACCATGAAACAATATACCTTCCTTGTGAGAAACACCTCTTGAATACAAGGTAATCACTCTAGACTTCTCCTAGATGATTAGTGTTATGAAGATCTCAAGAACAAAGACTCTCACTATGCTTTCAGCTCTCTCTTCACTCTTTCCTTATATGTTTGTCACACACATTTCATTTTCTTACATAAACCCCCTACTTATACTTGTATACCACATCACCCTCTAACATGTCTTCTTTGTGATGTTTGCAGAATCAGAATTTGAAGCTCAAATCGTCATGGGCCGAGAGGAAAGCAAGACAGCCCACCAGAAGGAGAGGGGACTCAAAACGTTCCCTCATACTTATGGCCCATTTGTGACGCTCTACAGGCTAAATCTGTGGCTGATATCATGAAGCATAATGATCTATCTAAGCCTTCTGCTCATCTCAGTGTCCAAGTTGAAAATGTTTAGTACCTGGACCAAGCAGCAGCTACATGCTCTAGAGAACCCCAACAAAACTATCTATAGGTTGTTGGTGCGGTTTGCTTGATGCATTTGTGTTACATAAATAATATGCTAATGCATTAATATGCGTATGCTTTGTAAATGATCAAATCGTCGACTTGTTGTTTTTATATAGTTATACTTATGTGTGAGTATATGGGTTAATTTTACTCTAATCTCAAATGCCAACTAATGAATATGCGTTTCTGAGTGGACAGTGTGGAATCATGTACAAGTTAGCCCAGTATGAAGTGGAGACAACAATAATCTAGTTGTAAACCATTTTATTTCTCTTCTGGAGACTAACGTAATAAAAGAAGAGAGTTTGCATTTTGTGAGTGATGTTCCAAGTCCTCACCTTACTGGATTCGTGGGCTTGAACTGTTTTGTCTGTGGCCCATGAAACTCTTCTTTGGCCCATTAACTGCTTTGAAGACTTCTTCGGCCCAGCTCTATTCATTAGGCCTTTTGTGTTACTGAATTGGTTTGCTCTGTGTTTCCTTGCAAGTCAAAAAGAAAGGTGCAGAAGGAGCAGAGTGACGAAGAGGTCAGAGGACATAAAAGAGGTGAGAACTGGAGTGTAAAAGATAGAGAGAGCAAGGAAGAGAGAAGGGCGGGTGAGAGATATTACCGGGAGCTTTTCTTTCTTAATTCTTGGGGAAACACTTGAGTGATTGTAGTGTGAAGAGAGTGCTATGTTCTTTATCTTGTTTGTAATCATCTACACTTGATAAAGGAACTCTAGTGGACCGGTTAAGGTTCACCGAGATGTACCAAGATCTTTCAGGTCTTGGGAAGTCGTAATCTCTGTGTCTTTGTCTTGTCTTTTCTACATTCGATCTGCAACAAGTAAGAAGTAAACACAACAATTGGTATCAGAGCTTGAAGGTGACTGAAGGTGTTAGTAACGGTTACAAGGTACAAGTTTTATAAGAACGGGTTCTAGTTTTAGCCGAGGAAGGTAACATCTTTATCACCTATAAAGCCACTCTAGAGGGTCTAAGTTAAAAATGGAACCAACGCAAGGAAGGTTTGAGGTTGAGAAGTTTGATGGAGAAGGAGACTTTACCATATGGAAACACAGGTAACTAGCAACACTGGAAATTCTTGGGTTGGACTCCATGTTGGAAAAAGTCGGAGTTATACAACCTTCTCTAGAAACAAGCTCAGGTGATGCAGGTACATCTACAGCCACCTCAGCGGAAACCACAACTACTATAGATCTTAAGTGGAAAGATAAGGATCGAAGGGCAAGAAATCTCATAAGCATGAGTCTTACCGATATGGTACTGAGGAAAGTAATAAGTGAACCTACAGCTTATTCTATGTGGAATGCCTTAGAAGAAGAATATCAAGTGAAGACTCTGCCTCACAGATTTCATTTGAAGCAAACATTCTATAGCTTTAGAATGGATGAAAACAAGACACTAGATAAGAATCTTGACACCTTCAACAAACTTATCTCTGATCTGTCAAGCGCCAACGTTGTGATGAGTGATGAGGATCAAGCGGCCATATTGATGAATAGCTTACCTAAGCAATTTGAAAACCTAGTTCATACACTCAAGTACATCAGTGGTAGACATACTATAACAGTCAAAGAGATCATTCGGTCAGCCTATTCTATAGAGCTGGAACTGAAAAGTAAAGGTCTACTAAAACAGAAGGGTGTAAGTGAAGGTCTATATGTGCATCAAAGAGGCCGAACTGAGAAGAAGGAAGTGTCAAAAGGAAAAGGATCAAACAGAAGCAAGTCTCATGTTAAGGGTAAACGAGTAATATCATGTTGGGTTTGCGGGAGTCAAGAGCATTTGAAGGCTGAGTGTCCAAAACGAAATCACTCAAGTACAAGCTATTATAAGGGTTCAAATGTTGAGGCTGCAGTTGCAAAAGTGGAGTACGATGAACCACTTATGTTAACTGGAGCTGCAAATTCATCTAGAGAAGGATGGGTTCTAGACTCGGGTTGCTCATATCATGTTACACAAAGAAGGGATTTGATGTTTGATGTGGAAGAAATTGATGGTGGCAGAATTCTCATGGGTAATGATTCACATTGTGAAATTACAGCCATTGGGAAAATTCAGTTTAAGAATCACGAGAACAAAACTGTGATACTCACTCAGGTCAAGTTTTCACCTACGGCTAGAAGGAACCTTATTTCTTTGGGTCAGTTAGAAAGTCAAGGTTGCTGGTTTCAGTCCAAGGATTTCAGACTGAAGTTAATGAAAGAAAATCAGGAGGTTTTAGCAGGTGACTACAAGGATACACTCTATTTCTTAGATGGAGAACCTGACAAAAGTCAAGCTAACACAGCAGAAAAACAAATGAATGAAGTAACACTATGGCACAGCAGGCTTGGTCATTTAGGAGAAAAATGAATGAAAATTCTGGTTCAGAAAAATATGCTAGGAAAAGCAGAGATTAAGGACTTAGGACCGTGTAAACCATGTGTTCTTGGTAAGGCACACAAGACGTCTTTTAAGACAGGGAAACACACTTCAACCGAAGTGTTGGAATACATTCATTCCGATCTATGGGGTTCTCCTAATGTCACACATAGTCTAGCAAAATTTCAATACTATATTTCATTCATTGATGATTACTCAAGAAAGGTGTGGATATATTTTCTTAAAACCAAAGATTAAGCTTTTTCAAAGTTCGTGGATTGGAAACTGCTAGTTGAAAACCAGAGCAACAAAAGGGTCAAAGCTTTGAGAACAGATAATGGTTTAGAGTATTGTAACAGAATATTTGGAGACTACTGCAGCTCAAATGGTATTCTCAGACATAAAACTTGTCCCTACATCCCTCAGCAAAATGGTGTAGCTGAGAGGCTAAACAGAACAATACTTGAAAAGGTTAGAAGCTGGCTATGTGAAACGGGACTAGGGGAAGTTTTCTGGGCAGAGGCTGCTTCTACAGTGTTCTATGTGATATTCGAATACCAGAAGAGGTTTGGAGTGGACGCTGTCCAGAGTATTCACATATGAGGAGGTTTGGTTGCCTAGTCTACTACCATGTGGATCAAGGAAAATTAAAACCTAGAGCTAAGCCTGGGGTTCTCATGGGATATCCTCAAGGAGTTAAAGGATATTGGATTTGGAGTAGAGAAGAAAGGAAATGCATTGTCAGTCGTGATGTTATCTTTCGAGAAGATATTCTTTATAAAGATATTGGGAAGATGACAGAATCAGAACAGTTTGTAACAAAAGTTACAAACAAAAGAGTTTCATTCTTGCTACCTAACAACACATAATTAGATGAGGAAGAGAAACTAGCAGGAGAAGAAAATGGTCAAGGTAGAGTTTTCTCAGAAAATGAAGAGATTATAGAGGAGACATAAGTTGAAGCTGACACAGAAAACCTTAGATCATATCAACTAGCAAGGGACAGAGAAAGAAGGTCACACATAAGAGCTCCTAGTAGATACAATGATTCAGATCTAGCTGCTTATTCATTAAACATGGCTCAACTGATTAGTGAGGAGCCATGTACATATCAAGAAGCAATCAGTTGCAAGGAAAAGATAAAATGGATAGATGCAGCAAATGAGGAAATGGAATCACTGAAGAAAAATCAGACATGGAAGCTAATAAACAGACCAGTGGGACAGAGAACAATCGGATGCAAGTGGATTTTCAAGCTGAAACCTAGAATACCAGGGGTAGAGGGACCTAGACACAAGGCTAGACTATTGGCTAAAGGTTTTTCTCAACTAGAAGTCATTGACTACCATGATGTTTTCTCACCCATGGTAAAACAAGTGACAATCAGGTTTGTTCTATATATTGTTGTTGACAAAGATTTAGAATTGGAACAATTAGATGTCAAGACAGCCTTTCTCTATGGTACATTGGAAGAAAAAATTCTAATGGAACAACCTGAGGGATATGAGGAAGGCGACAAGGTGTGTTTACTTCAAAAATCTCTATATGGTTTAAAGCAATCTCCTAGACAATGGAATCAAAGATTTGATTCATTCATGAAGTCTCACAAATACACAAGATCAGAACATGATCCGTGTGTATATTTCAAGAAATTGAATGATGATGATTTGGTCTACCTATTAATCTATGTTGATGACATGCTGTTAGCTGCTAAGGATATGCAAGAGATCACAAAGTTGAAAAAACTTCTAAGCCATGAATTTGAAATGAAGGATTTGGGGCCAGCTAAACGGATTATGGGTATAGACATCATTCGAGACAGAGAAAATGGTTTTCTAAGGTTATCACATAGTAACTAGTTAGAGAAAGTTTGAAGAATATTTGATATGGAAGATCTAAAGCCAGTACAAACACCTATGAGAACTCATTTCAAGCTACTCAGTACTAAGACAAAAAAAAGGAAATGGCAGAGCATGAAATGAGGTACATACCTTATGCCAGTTCTGTTGGATCGATGATGTACGCTATGGTAGGAACTCGACCAGACATCGCCTATGCTGTTGGTCTTGTTAGCCGTTTTATGAGCTCACCAAACCTGGAACATTGGAAAGCAGTAAGGTGGATTTTAAGGTATATCAAAAATACTTTAGATATATGCTTAACTTTCAAAAGGACAAACAATGTTCAAGTTCAAGGTTTCAGTGACAGTGATTATGCAGCAGATTTAGACAGAAGGAGGTCCATTACCGGTTATGTTTTTCAGTTTGGCGGAAACACAGTGAGTTGGCGGTCTGGTCTTCAACCTGTAGTTGCTTTATCCACTACTGAGGCTGAATTTATGGCTCTGGATGAAGCTGTAAAAGAAGCACAATGGTTAAAAGGGTTGGCATCAAAATTGGGTTACAAACAAGATCAAGCAGAAATATTCTGCGACTCACAGAGTGCTATTTGCCTATCAAAGAACTACGCATTTCACGAAAGGACGAAACACATACATACAAAGTACAACTTCATCAAGGATTTGGTAAACGAGGGAAAGATAAAGGTCACAAAGATCAACACATGCATAAACCCGGCTGATCTTTTAATTAAGTCTATCCCTATAAAGAAGTTTGAAGATGGGTTGACTTATCTTAAGGTGCTTCGGCACTGATTTCGGCGTCGAGATCACCTTTGGATTCACGGCGGGGTAAGTTGTGAACGTTCGTCTGTACGACGGTGAAGTTGTGACAGTCGGTTATGGTTTTGTGGAAGTGCATGTCGGTTTTTTTGACAGAGATTTCTTCTCGGTGGTTTGATCGGAGAGGTTTCTCGGTTGTTTCGGTGGTTTAATCGGACAGGATTTACTGCTTCTCGGTGGTTTAATCAAAGAGGTTTTCTCGGTTGTTTCGGTGGTTTTAAACGGAAGGGTTTTACTGTTTCTCGATGGTTTAATCGGAAAGGTTTTCTGGTTCGGTGGTGTAATCGGAAAGATCTCTTCATCGACGGTGAAGTCGTGAAGGTTATCTCTCATCAGTGGTTTATTCGTGAGAGAGAAATCGGTTCATCTTCATCGACGAAGAAGACGAAGGAAGAAGTGGAAAGGTTTTGTGTTGGGAAGTAGTAGAGTACGATTGAAACGAGGTAGAGTATGTGAGTGACGTTCCAAGTCCTCACCTTACTGGACTTGTGGGCTTGAACTATTTTGTCTGTGGCCCATGAAACTCGTCTTTGGCCCATTAACTGCTTTGAAGACTTCTTCGGCCCAGCTCTATTCATTAGGCCTTTTGTGTTACTGAATTGGTCTGCTCTGTGTTTCCCCTGCAAGTCAAAAAGAAAAGTGCAAAAGGAGCAGAGTGACGAAGAGGTCAGAGGACATAAAAGAGGTTGTGAACTGGAGTGTGAAAAGATAGAGAGAGCAAGGAAGAGAGAGAAGGGCGGGTGAGAGATATTACCGGGAGCTTTTCTTTCTTAATTTTTGGGGAAATACTTGAGTGATTGTAGTGTGAAGAGAGTGCTCTGTTCTTTATCTTGTTTGTAATCATCTACATTTGATAAAGGAACTCTAGTGAACCGGTTTAAAGTTCACCGAGATGTACCAAGATCTTTCAGGTCTTGGAAACTCGTAATCTTTGTATCTTTGTCTTGTCTTTTCTACATTTGATCTGCAACAAGTAAGAAGTAAACACAACACATTTTTATGTCAATACTATTGTTTCTTCTTCTATAGCCTTTTGGATTTTGAAACGCAAAACGCTATATTATCATAAGCGGCAAAACTAAATGTTAGGCGCCTAATATTTGTGTTACCTATCACTCTATAATAGCATACTGGATATATAAATTGCTATGTAAAATGGGACCGGGGAAATTTTTCTCTTTTGCCTGAATAAGTATTGTAAAATTTGGCTAAGTCATTTGACGATTCCACCAAAAGACAAAAGAAAAAAAAATGTATTCTCAGTCTTCCACTCTCTCTCGAAGCTGGGCCCCTAAGTATCTCAATCTCGAATTTGGTCCGAGAATCTCGATCTTGTTTTGTTTGTCTCCTTACTCGATTTCTAGTCTAGGACTATTTTGTGTTCTCTCAATCTCGATTTCTTTGTTCTGTTTCTCTATTTCTCGTTTTGGTCTCTTTATTTTTCTCTCGATCTTGGCTCTGAATCTCGGTGTCATCTCTGTTTATGTTTTGTTCTAAATAATTAGTGATTCCCTCTTTGATAGTTAGGGTTACTTCAAGTCTGCGACTTTTAACCTTTGATTCTCTGTGTCCATCGAGAGTTAGTGTCCTCTTCAAACATGAGACTTCCATTTCGTGGTGATTTCGCAAAAGGTATTTGATTTTTTTTTTATGTTGGTTTAGATTTCATACTTTTGATATTTTTTTTTGGATATGTGATGATTTTTTCTCTTGTAAAGGAAGAACTTGGTGAAATTTTGAGACGCAAGGTATTCATATTTTAGTTTTTATTAGATTGTAGGATTATTGTAAACGCTAAACTCTAATTGTTTACTATATCTTTTTGCTTTTTGATTCTACTGCAGACAGAATTCATATTCTCGAATTTACTATTGTTGCTGATTGATTGTGTAAGATTCGATTTCTTGACTCTTTATTTATTTCAAGTTTTTCATAGTGTTTTGGATGTGAGTTTCTGGTAAATGTAATTTGATTACTTGAATTTGTAAGCACATATCCGATAATTGTGGTGGAGCTGTGGTGTTATTGTGGGTTTGATATGGACAAGGTATGGGTTTGGCTTCCAAGGTATGCTTTTTATTTTCATATGTTGATGTGTACATCACTTTAGTTTTATAGTGTGATGTGAGTTTTTTTCTTTTGACTGATTTCATAAGGTAACCCTTGAGTATGTAGATGAAGCAAGAAAATTTGTCAATCTCTTTGCAAGAAGGCTGGGTAATCCGCTTGAAAATATTATGCCCTGCATCAATTGCCGCAATGTTTGTCATCCATGCACAAAATTAGTAGTTGAGCATCTAGTGATTAATGGTACGAATAAGAAGTATATGAGAAACTCTTGCTGGAGTGTATATGGGGAGAGAAATTCTGATATGTTAGATGATGTTCCAACCTCGGAAACTGAGGCTTATGATCTGCTGAGAACAATTGATCTTGTTGATGATCAACATAATTTGAAAGAAGAAGTTGGATTAGATATTGAAGATGGTGAAAGTATAGAAAATTCTTCCATGTTCTATGACCTTGTCATAATTAGACTCACCGATGAGCAGTGGACAAGCGTGACAACTTTGGTTAATGCACGAACTGAGCCACCTTCTCCCCAATATTCATAGTAGTTTAGTGTAGTGTTTATGAATGTTGTCCTATTGTTTCTTCTTCTATAGCCTTTTGGATTTTGAAACGCAAAACGCTATATTATCATAAGCGGAAAAAACTAAATGTTAGGCGCCTAATATTTGTAGTTACCTATCACTCTATAATAGCATACTGGATATATAATTGCTATGTAAAATGGGGACCGGGGAAATTTTTCTCTTTTGCCTGAATAAGTATTGTAAAATTTGGGCTAAGTCATTTGACGATTCCACCAAAAGACAAAAGAAAAAAAAAATGTATTCTCAGTCTTCCACTCTCTCTCGAAGCTGGCCCCTAAGTATCTCAATCTCGAATTTGGTCGAGAGAATCTCGATCTTGTTTTGTTTGTCTCCTTACTCGATTTCTAGTCTAGGACTATTTTGTGTTCTCTCAATCTCGATTTCTTTGTTCTGTTTCTCTATTTCTCGTTTGGTCTCTTTATTTTTCTCTCGATCTTGGCTCTGAATCTCGGTGTCATCTCCGTTTATGTTTTGTTCTAAATAATTAGTGATTCCCTCTTTGATAGTTAGGGTTACTTCAAGTCTGCGACTTTTAACCTTTGATTCTCTGTGTCCATCGAGAGTTAGTGTCCTCTTCAAACATGAGACTTCCATTTCGTGGTGATTTCGCAAAAGGTATTTGATTTTTTTTTATGTTGGTTTAGATTTCATACTTTTGATATTTTTTTTGGATATGTGATGATTTTTTTCTCTTGTAAAGGATAAACTTGGTGAAATTTTGAGACGCAAGGTATTCATATTTTAGTTTTTATTAGATTGTAGGATTATTGTAAACGCTAAACTCTAATTGTTTACTATATCTTTTTGCTTTTTGATTCTACTGCAGACAGAATTCATATTCTCGAATTTACTATTGTTGCTGATTGATTGTGTAAGATTCGATTTCTTGACTCTTTATTTATTTCAAGTTTTTCATAGTGTTTTGGATGTGAGTTTCTGGTAAATGTAATTTGATTA
>JAKUCM010004164.1:0-96061 GCA_023374145.1 Lepidium sativum
GGAAAAAAACTTGCAGTAGAGATTATTATAAGACTTTCAAAAAAGTCTATTTGAATTATTTATATGATGACTAAGAAACAGTCCAAAAGCCTATTTTTATTAAATGTCTTTGGGGGAAAATATTTGAATAAGAAGCCATGGATAATCAATCGTGTGTTCGGAAGGGCACACACATCTAAGCAAAATATTGGCTAGCTTAGCTTGTTTTTATTGATGCATTAATTTCACTTTTTCTATCTTTATCACTCTTTAAAGAGATTTTTCTGGTTACTTTATCACTTTAAATATTAAGTTTTATATTTTATATTAAAGGAAAAATATAATAAAATGCGAAAAAAAAGAGAGGATAAAAATGATGAGAGGAATAAAGATGATCGTGCGTGCGTCTATGAAATCTGCTCTGCCAAAATGACCTCATCATCTTTTAACTTACTCTCGTGTTATTGAAATGTTGGCTACATATAAAATTAGGAATTTCTTTTTACGTATTTAACATAATTAGGGATCTAGGATATTCGACCAGAGATTAAATGTTTTGATATTTCTGCAGATTATTATCTTTGTAATGACAGTATCATGTCTTCATAATGTACGCATGGAAACAGCCAGAGGGTTTTGTTTTGTACCCATTTATTTTTCTTATATATATTTACAAGTCAAAAGTCATTGTAAAGAAAATTAAAAAGTTTTTTTTTATTAAATAAGTGTCCACAAAACAAATATACCCTCTAATTCAACAAATGTTAACGGGCTAGGTTTTTTAATACACAAATAAAAAAAAATTAACAATATAATTAATATTTTACTACAGAACTTTAAGTTTTTTGCTTTTGTTTATAAAATAAAAATGACATAAAACATTTTGTTATGTGAGTAGAAATTCTCTGTGGTGAGGCCACTTCTTTATACCTATTGTGAAAGACTGTATACTTACAAATTTTAAAATAATTAAAAAGAAAAAAATAGATCATTCAATGGTGACAAGTAACAATGCAGAATATCCCATCTATCTACGTATAAATTTAAAAATAATCAATTGAATTTATCAGGTGATATATCATTAATTTCCGAACATATACAACAACATTCTATATGTATTTTTGATCAAATGTTTAAATGTTTATATTCGTAATATTTCCACCATATTTTTTATTTTATGTAGTTTCTATAGTTTTGTGTTAAAATTTTAAGAGTTTAAGTTATAGATTTTAATGTATTATGCTAAGTGGTATGGGACTTAGGCATTATTACATATATGAAAAAGAATATCAGGCTATAAATTTATATTTAGATTGGTACAAAGAACATAAATACACGTTAAGATAGTCCTCATAATAAATCTAAGAATGTAAAATTTATATTATAGATGATGCACCAACTAACGTGGCTTAAAACCATATATATATATATAATGCATTTTGATGAATTTAATATATATATACTATATATATTATATTGTTACTTTGAATTTAATATTGCATAGGGACACTAAACATTATGGCTGATTCAACATGAATAAGCATGATCATTATATAAGTATAAATTTCGTAGTTGTAAATTTTAAGGATATTGGGAAAATTATTAAGAGAGCTAACAGAAAGTCAAGAGGCTCTTCGTTGTTATTTTTTATTTAATTTGTTGTCATATAGTTTGTGGTGCGAAGGAGAATAATGGACTTCCACTAATCATGATAACTCATTACAAAATCTGTTTGGATTAATCATTTAAATAAATAAATATTTGATATTCACACACACACATACACACTTTACATCATTTTTGACAAATATGATTGAGCGAATTATATATTTTATTTTATTTTCTGACTCGCAAAAAAAATAAAGAAAATCGGGTTGTCAGTTAGCTATACATGTCTTTTTTATGACTATATACCCAATCAGATTATAGGATCAAGAAGTTTATTTCTCATAATTATTTTGAAAATAAATCTTCGAATTTATGGTTTTAGAGATATTATAAAGATAATAATAAAAAAGAATGCAAATTCTAAAATCCAGACTGTTGTGTTTTCGTCCGTTGCTAGCTTTTCCAGTAAGTTAATGATTAAAGAGAGAGGGTTTAAGTACATGTTAGCATGTGAGAATAAGGAATATTAATTCAATAAAAAAGTTTTATACATATTTATTATATATTAATAAATGAAAAGAGTATATATATTTATCTTCTTTGCGAAAGAATTAAACTACGTATAAGCAGAGATGAGCAAGAAGAAGAAGAAAACAAGAGCCCAACTCAAAAGGGAACATGGGATTTGATAAAACAAAAATATACAACATATTTCAACAACTTTTTGATTTCAAATGATCTGCATATTGATAAACGATATGTGAATGTCAGTAAAAGTATATCGTAGATATCCATTCCATAACTATTCAAACTTTAAATCTTAATGACTAGGGGGTTCATATGCATCTATTTGAAAAAAAACTACAGAGAACATAACCATTTACTACTTAACTAAATTCACTTTCCAGTTAGTAAAATGTGGAAAAATGCAAATATATTATTATAAACAATGATATATTTTCTACTTAAAATCTTCAACTAAATAAGGGTTTTCTATTGATATTAGATTCTATAAACATCGTACAATTCCAATGTAGAAGATTTTTGATGATATGAGATTTTTGCCGAGCTCTTTTCAATCTAATAGTTATGATGGGTCTAAATAATAATTCAAATATCAAGGATTTGATTTCCTTCCACTAGAAATAGAGATAAAAATATAAGATTTTAAGGGAGTAAATTTTTAGACTATTAATCAAGTTTTATCATTTTAATTCTTCCACTAGAAATAGAGATAAAAATAGATTTAAGGGAGTAAATTTTAGACTATTAATCAAGTTTTAATTATTTTAATTATTGACAAAAAAAATATATGGTTTTTTTTATACTTACCATTAGTTCTACTAATTAAAAAATTAACAGAAAGTAATCACACTCTCTGATAGACTACTTTCAAATATACCTAATTAATAAGAGATAATTAAACCTGAACATTACACAAATAATAAGATACATATATAGAAATGGAATGATAGAGAAGAAAAAGTTGTGGAGGAGCTATAATGTTAAAACCTGGCAAATTAGACAGCGAAGACATACTCAAGTGCTGCCTTGTCACTCTCTCTTTCTCTTTCTCTCTTCTTACAAAATCCTCCAATCACAATTCTTAACATCTCCAAAACAAATATTCTCTCTCTCAAAGGTTGCAATTTGCTACCGTTTGATTGGTTGGTTTCTCTTCTTCTCTCTGCCCAACCAAAAACAACCTTTGATGATATAAAGATCTTCCAACTTTCTCTATTCCAAATCTCTTTCAGGGTTTAGACAAACTCAAATTTTCTATATATATATATATATATATATATATATATATATCTATTCATTTATTTGATTTTTTGGATATTTATTAAAATAAATGTCTCAAACGAGTTACTACCGATCACCGTTCGGAGACACGACTTACACAAAAGTGTTTGTGGGAGGATTAGCATGGGAAACTCCTACTGAAGAAATGCGTCGTTACTTTGATCAGTTTGGTGAGATTCTCGAAGCTGTTATCATTACTGATAAAAACACCAACAAATCTAAAGGCTACGGATTCGTAAGTTTCTCTATTATCTTTTGGTTTACAAGAAAAAAAAAAGCAATTCCAAACGGGCAAAACCATGTGAAAACTGTATGGAAAAGACTTTTCACACAGAATCACGACGGAAGATGTCTAATTTTAGGCAGTCAAAACTGTCTGGAGAAGACATGTCGACGGAAAATGTCCATCGTGTCTAGGTGATAGGGAATTAGACTGTTTATTAATATCTTTTTTTTTGTCGATTTTTTTGATTAGGTTACATTTCGAGAAGCAGAATCTGCGACGAGAGCCGTGGTTGATCCAAATCCGGTGATCGATGGAAGAAAAGCTAATTGTAACATTGCTTCGTTTGGACGGCTCGACCATCGCCGCCTCGAGGTTTCACTAATGTCATCTAATCTTTTTCTTTTTGAACATTTAGAAAGATTATTTTTAGTTTGATCATATGGTATATTAACGGTTTGGTACGTTATGAAAAAGTTGTTTGATCGTAAATAACATAAACGAGACTAGTTGTACTGGTTAGAATTACAATAAGTACATTGTTGAATACAGGTCCATAGTTTTCAGAAACAAACATTTTTTAAAAAAAGTTATAAGTTTTGTTCAAAAATTAATAATGTGGAGTACTAGTTATTGAAACCTAAATTTGCAATGTACTGGGTAAATGAGTCCATCTCCACTACATTCTCCACCCATATTCGACTTCAGAAAATCACAGTCTTCATATGGTATTTTTTAGAAATATATATAGAAATTTTTTAATCGAGTTTTATTGGTCTAATTTTTAACAAAAAGGATATTGTTTTGTTTACTATTTGGTTATAGGTCGAGGACAAACAGGAAGTCCGAGCCAGTACCAAAGTGGAGGATCATCAGGCCATACCGGAATGGCTGCACCATTTCCACCGGCTGCAGCTGCCCAGCTCATGTTTCCGTCCTACGGGTAAGCTTTAATGGTTCCAGATTCTTTATAACGCACATGCATGGAATTAGTTATAGAGAGACTTATAAATGTATTGCATATAAAACTGAAAAATGGTCCATTGTGAAAGAAATGGAAGGAGACAATTTAATGCGTCAATGGAGCCACTTGTTGTCAGGCTGTAAATGTGATAACATAAATAAGTAAATATAAAAATCTTGTAATGTATTTATATAATTTATCATCTTCAACATATGGAAGTTGAGTAATACTTAACATGCAAGAACGAATTGCTAAAGGAATGCTTATTTATTTATTTATTATAATATGTTTCAAATTTAATAATAAAACAGTATGAATTTTCAATATTTTTAGAGTATCATTCAATTGTTTGAGTAGTTGTAGTTGTTGTGTAGCTCTACGTAATATAATTGAAGGTTAAATTTTTGACTGAATTTTGTCGATGTAGTTGTTGTTCAAGTGAGTGCGGCTCGGTGGTAATATTAGAATTTGGGAAGATAGTAATATGATATTTTGGATTATAATGTCTGAAATAAAGTCATATTTGTATGTGATATTAGAGATATTCACATAGCTCTTCCTACCTTTGAAATTAATCAGATGTTATAGCCCGTTAGCATGTGGATCACTTGGACTAGTCAGAGTTTCTCCGGTGCTAATAGAATTTTCATTGAACCAGATTATTAGAATCATAAGCAAAGAATCATTAAATCTTTGCTCTTTTTTTTCAGGTACACCTATAACCATGATCAATTTGTGTACCACCAAGTAAGTCTCTCTTTCTCTCACTGAGATATTCAAACCAAACCATGAACATCAAAATCAAAATCGAATTTTAATCATGAAGTGCAAGATATGAAATTTGATTGTACGTACAAGAATATCTTGCACATGTCGACCACTTACTGCATGAAAAACATTAGCACATGCATGTTTTAGTTAAACATAGACATAAACTCACAATGGTGATGATTCCAGGCACTGTACAATTCACAATTGCAACAAGCACAATACTATCAACAGACGCAGCAACTATATGGAGGAGGAGCAACATCACCTTCTTCATCAGGAGCAACCATTATGCCTTCTCCTTACTATTATGGCTATTCTCTTCAAGCTCCAAGAGTACCATATCAACATCATCATCTTCCTCAACCTTATAATCCTCAATTACATCATCATCATCAACGGCTTTCTTCTCCTTCTTTCCTTGTTTATCCTCCCAATTCTTCTTTTGCACCTCCGCTACAAGGATTACCTGCACCTTCCATTGGTACTTTCTTACTTTCTTTACTCTTTTGTTTTTAGCATAGTACTATTTCTATATAAAAACAAGGACTAGGCTACGGCCAAAATCAACCGTATAGAAATTCATACAAATTTTCGACATATTTCCATTTTCAGTGACTTGGTTCAAATAGAAAATTTTTGTTGGAATTCATCTCTTCATTTTTAAAGGATTCCAACCAAATTCTTTGATATGGACTAAACCACTGAAACTAGAAATTTGTCTAAAATCTATATGAAATTCTCTAACAGTTCTTGACAAACATATTCCGTCTACTCATTTTGAATTTTGACTATTTGGTTGTTGGTCCAAATAGGTAATATATATATATGTCATCTATATATTACCAATTGAACTTAACAACTCATAAAACATAACATCATAATATCAAAACTTAAGACTATATGTTGGTCTAACTAGAGTGGTCCAATTAGGATTTATTGTCCAACTTGTAAAATAAAAAAACACAATGATCTAAGAAACTTGTAAATCACATGACATTATTTGATTCGCTTAATTTGTCACGGTTTATCACTTATTGATGTACCATGTTCTTATATTGCATTGATCATTCATGCACGTAATTGACTGTTCATGAATTTAGTGGATTGAAAGAGAGAGAGAGAAAAGAAAGAAAGAAAAAGGAGAGTAAATGATTGGAGAGAAAGAACAGTGAATAAAGGAATGCATGTGGAGTGAGCTGTCTATTTCATTACATTGGTATATGTGTGTCTCTTCTTCCATCATCTGTCAATTTGGTCTCAATGCCAGTGAAGCCACCATATAACTGACACACAACATATCTACTCATGCTTATATCTCTCTCTATATATGCATGTTCCTTTTGGACTCTCTGGGGTTTGTCTATTACACTTCACATTGATCATTGCATTTGGCTAATTTTGTCATCTTTTTCAATATTATTCATCCATTTTTCTTTCATACAAACCTTAACAAAGTAGTATTACTCAAATTATTCACTTAGTTCTTTTTATGTTGCAATTGTAGTATGAATACACTATCATCTAACATTTTATACGGATTCACGACGAATCTTTACACTGAGCAAATAACTACTTTTTACAATTTTCTAATAGATTTTATTGGTAAAAGTAAAAACTGTTTGCTGACTTTTATACGAATTCATGACGAATATTTATTCTCCATGATGTAGATCAGATAGACTTTGTCCGTCTATCTTATATCGAAAATGGCTACTCTATACGATTTTCTTATGGATTTTTTATATATATTTTTATAGGGATTTATCCACAATCTATGATTCTAATTTATGGTATTAAATTTTCTTCCAGAATCTGAAGCAACTCCACAACAAGTATCAGCAGCAGAAGGCGAAGCAACAGCTGCTCCTGAAGTTACAACCACCAACTCACAAGAACCTATTTCTTCTTGATCTCTCTCCCATTTCCAAATTTGTACAATCTCCACATTTTTACCTCTCTTTCTCAGAAAGGAAAATAAACAGCTAATTCATTTATTTCTCAACAAGAACTATGACTTGATCGACTCTAGACTGTCAAACTTAATGACTGCTCTATCTCTTGTCATAGTTCTTTTTTTCTCTTTTCTGACAGAATATAAAAAAATCAAGTTCTTCATATTCATTTCTTTTTAACTCATTATTTTTATTTCTAATCATTTCAACAATATTTTTTTACTCCTTTATATCCTCTCAATTTTCTTGGGAATATCAGTATGGATATTTGATTTTTTCTGTAATCCAAGTCCAAAAAAAAGATTGGGATATATTTAGTTAATTTCATATATAGCCAAGCCCAAAAAACACTTAAAACGATAAAAATGGGCCGTTTAGATAAGTAAAGCCCATTTAAACGCGGCCCATAAGGACTTTATTCACCATCATCTCAAAATTCACGCACGATGAACCAGACGGTGGCGCTGAAACTTCTTCCGCCGCCGGCCGCCACTCCATTACCTTCTCTCTTAACGTAATTCCTTTCTCTCCGTCCATTATCTCTCTAACCACTGCTTCCACTTTCTCTCTCTTTACTTTTTCGCCAATCTCCATCCCAATTTCCCACTCCTCGCAACACAATTTTCGATTTGTCAATTGATCGGCGAAGAATGGTCAACAGATCATCGTAACACCGGCAAAAATACTCTCTAGTATCGAATTCCATCCACAATGAGTTAGAAATCCTTTAATCGCTGGATGAGAAAGTACTTTCTCTTGAGAACACCAGCCTGTGATCAACATTCCTCGATTCTCCGTCTCTGAGAGAAATTCATATCCATCGACAATGCCTGATCGTACCGCCCAAAGAAACTCTTTCTCACTGTTCGCTAAACTCCAAGCAACCTCTAAACCTCTTCTCGTGTCAAAATCGTTAAAACTCCCAAAATTAACATAAAGGACACTTTTTTCAGGCTTAGTATCAAGCCAATCCAATGATTTCGTATCTTCTTCCCATAAATTCAATCCTAGCTTTTCAATTTCACTGTTCTTATCAATTTGGTTCTCAAGGATCTGAACCGGTCCAATGGTGTAGACTTGAGGGAGAATTGATTTCTAAGAGGAGATAACGTTATACTCGAGGTTTGTAAAAGTGTTGATTAAGATTGCTGAAGCTTGTTTCAATCTTCCAGTTATATAAAGGATGAAACTTAGCATCAGATCCTGAAGATCCATTGTAGAGACGAAATCTGGAAAGTCTTTAAGTTTAATGTTCTTCATTGATGGAATCCAATCGATCTCTGTCTCTAAATGACTCTTCAAGTTACTCGAATCTGTTCAAAGTTGCAACTTTTATAGGGAATTTTCAGAACAATGAAATGATGAATAGAATCCATTGAAGCATGCATGCATACCTTCTCGGTGAGGTTTTGATAATGGAGATACAAGATTAAAGCAGTAGCACTGTTAGTCCAGAGGAAAATAACAGGAATCTTAAGCTCGTCTGCAGCATCGAGTGTAAAGCTCATTGCAGAGTCAGAGACGATATAGCTAACCGGTGGTACATCAGAACCGGAGTTTAACCGAGAAATGAGAACTTTGAATGGAATTAGACAATTGTTGATTTCGAAGTGAAAAGAGTGGAGATTTTCGAGAGCGTGAGAGCCACGTGACCGGAGGATACGACGGTGGTTGTAGTCGGTGTTGATGAAGGTGACGTGGAAGCCTTTGGTGTGAAGAAGCTTGGCTAGTTTTAGCATTGGGTTAATGTGGCCTTGTGCTGGGTAAGGTATGCAAACTACGTGTCATTTTTGTGAGCTAGAACCACCATGTTGTTCCATTCTTCCGAGTTCTGATAATGGATTCTGCAAGGTTAAATAGTCCTCTGCAAGTTACCTAAAAGCCAAACCCGAAATAAAAATAAAAGAATCAAATTTGACAAAATATCTAAATATATTTTAGACTTTATCCAAATTGAACCTAGACCAAATTGAAAACCCAATAAAGATTTAAAGTATCCAAGCTACAATTATATATTTTAAAAAATAATTATTTATATAAATTATTTTAAAGTTGTGGTTACAAATCTAATATATTAGTTAATTTAAATCAAAACATAGAAAACACTAAAATATTTATTTTAGTTAAATTATAATTTTTGAAGAATATTTTATTTTCTAAAAAGTTAATTAAATTATTATATTTCTGATTGGAATTCAATCCAAAATAGAGTACTTTTGATAAAAATCTGATCCAAACTTGAATTTTACCATATTGAATCCGAGAAATTTTAAATATATGAATGAATCTTATATAATGTAGGGTCTAATTGGTTAATGTTGTAGATTTTTGGTAGAAGATTATTTTTGTTGTAGAAATTTATTTTTGTAAAATTCAAAAATTTTGGTTCTAATTTTTTTGTTTTGTTATGGTAAAATAATATTCAAAAATAAAATTTAATTTCTAAAACAATAAAAACCAAAAGTAAATATAAAATATGATTGATTTAATTTCAGTATTACTAGAATTATTAGAATAATTGTTTAAATGAAACTCCAAATTCGAAAGAATCGACCAAATTGGATCCAAATATCAAAATGTCTAAACTGAGTGATAAAGAACCACGTTCTATCCTAAGAAACGATTTGCGTAAGTTAAACGCGGATTTTATATTCACATCAGAATCGATCGTCCAAACGATGTCGTATGGCTTAATAACATAAAACGCGTACAACAACATGGTAAGGACATTAAGAACGGCGAGAGTTCAAATTCCGGGAAGAAGAAGAAGAAGAATCAGATCCCCAGAGACAAATTCGGAATTTTGAAGAAGCAGCAAATGACGACGTTAGGACAAAGAGATCGCCGACCAGATGCTCTTGGTAGTCTTAGTGTCCTCCCCGATGAAACCATCTGTGTTCTTCTCGAATATCTTGCTCCTCGAGATATCGCTAACCTTGCTTGCGTCAGCAGGTTTTCTGAATTCTCTGTCTAAATCGACTATATTGATAGATTAACATTGAAAAAATGATCAAAATTAGAGTCAATCAAATAAATTTGCATTCTTAGCAAGTCAGGATTTTGATTTTCTGGACATTGTATCTTATTGTGAACAGAAAAGATTAGTTTGGATATTATTTGTACGCATGTTTATGATTACTATCTCTGATTTGCAGTGTCATGTATATTCTATGTAATGAAGAACCTTTATGGATGAGCTTGTGTCTCAGAAGAGCAAAAGGTCCTCTTGAGTACAAAGGTTCTTGGAAAAAAACGACTTTGCATCTGTATGTACATCGAAATAACTATCCTTTATAAGTTGTCTGTTTCCTGTTCATCCAAAATTGGTAGTAACTGATTTGTTTTCTTCTATACAGAGAACGAGTTACTCAAGAAACTGACCCAAAACCTTTGCATTTTGATGGTAAATGCTTGATACATAGATTACTATTGCCTCTTCGTTTTAGAGTGGTCATTCAATTCTGAGTTTATTTCATTCTCTTCAGATATGATCATGTTAGTCCCTTCTTGTTTTCTCACAGAATCAGCTCTTGTGCAGGATTCAATTCGTTGTACTTGTATAAACGATTTTATAGGTGTAATACATCTCTTGACGGGTTCTCTTTTGATGATGGAAATGTGGAACGTAGGAGAAATATCTCCTTGGATGACTTTTCCAAGGAATATGACGCCAAAAAACCTGTACGTTCCAATCATTTAAATATTTCTGATCTGATTTTTCTCATGTCTTGTGTTTATGCAAAATTTTGCCTTGCTGTGCTACTGTCAAAAGTTGTGATCTGTTGCACATTTTCAGACTTGAGAATATTTGTGATGTTGTTCCTGTTTATGGCTTAGGTTTTGCTCACTGGCCTTGCTGATTCTTGGCCAGCCATTGATACATGGACAATCGACCAACTATCAGAGAAATATGGTAATGTCGCGTTTAGAATATCACAGAGGAGTCCCAATAAAATTTCCATGACATTCAAGGATTATATTTCGTATATGAAAGCTCAGCGGGATGAAGATCCTCTATATGTTTTTGATGACAAGGTATGAGAAACACGTTTGTAATTTATACAAAATTTTCTTCTCATCAGTGATACAGTTGTAGCATAATCCAAACATCATAGTGAAAACATTTGGCACATGCATTTAAGTATTTCAACATTTCATGTAGTTTGGAGATGCTGCTCCTGAATTATTGAAAGATTATAGTGTGCCTCATTTGTTTCAAGAAGATTGGTTTGAGATCTTAGACAAAGAAAGTCGTCCACCATACAGATGGCTTATAGTTGGCCCGGAGAGGTCTGGTGCATCTTGGCATGTCGATCCAGCTCTTACCAGCGCTTGGAACACACTGCTTTGTGGCCGGAAAAGGTAAACACCATTTTTGCTTTACTATGTTTTATAATTTCTAATTGTTAGGAAAACAATATTGAACTGATTAATAGCATCAATCCTGTTGTGTGAACCATAATCAAATAATAGTTTTTGTTATTGATCATAAGTTTACTTTACAAGGGTAGTTGCCATTGTAGTTATTAAATCTCGTAAGCCTGGGTTGGTTAGGGACTGTAATCAAGCTCGCTAGTCCCAAAACTTCTTGATCTCATTTCGTGGACGCTTTTGTTACTACATATAGTATCTTCCTTTCCTGCTCTAAGTTCTTGTCTCGTGCAATATTATTCTCCCTTCCTCCATTGTTTCACTGGAATTAGGATATAGTATGCTTTGAGGATGATATCATTATTTTTCAAATAGGTGGGCATTGTACCCCCCTGGAAAAGTGCCTCTAGGTGTTACAGTCCATGTAAATGAAGATGATGGTGATGTCAGCATCGACACCCCCTCATCTCTGCAGGTATATTGCTGAACTGTTCAAGCATTGGCCTTTCAATTTTTCATTACTGTATCCTGTTCATAGTTTTCAATCCATGGGCAGTGGTGGCTGGACTATTATCCCCTCCTTGCAGAAGAAGACAAACCAATTGAGTGCACACTACAACCTGGTGAAACGATTTATGTTCCAAGTGGTTGGTGGCATTGTATCCTTAACCTTGAACCTACAGTGGCTGTTACCCAGAACTTTGTGAACAAAGAAAATTTTGGGTTTGTGTGTTTGGATATGGCGCCTGGTTACCAGCACAAAGGGGTTTGCCGTGCTGGGCTTCTTGCTATTGAAGATGGAAATTCCCAATATCAGGAAAAAGAAACACACAATGAGGACGTCAATACTTTGAGCTATTCAGACCTTACTAGGAAAGAGAAGAGGACACGGATCAAAGGAGAAAATCAAAAAGAGGATGCAAATATAGTATCAAAGACATATGATATGTGGAAGAATGGATTCTCATATGATATTGATTTCCTCGCTTCATTTCTTGATAAAGAAAGAGATCATTACAACTTCCCATGGTCAATGGGGAACTCTGTAGGCCAACGAGAAATGAGAGGCTGGATATCCAAGCTTTGGGTTTTGAAACCTGAGATGAGAGAACTTTTATGGAAGGTAAGTCCTATATGATATATTAGTGTATAGCTTCATAAGTATCTCTCCATCATCAATTTTTAGCGCTTCCTCTTTGGCTTCTTTGTTAGGGGGCATGCATTGCTTTGAATGCTGAGAAATGGTTGCGATGCCTAGAGGAAGTATGTACTTTCCACGACTTGCCGTCGGTTACAGAGGATGAAAAGCTACCAGTTGGAACTGGTAGCAATCCTGTAAGTTGACTTTCTCACTTAGAAAAGTTCTGCAGAAAAGTTCCTCAATATTCCTAATTATTTCGCTTATCTGCTCTGACTTGTCTTATTTTTTCTGTAAGGTTTATCTGTTGTCAGACTATGCCATAAAACTGTTTGTTGAAGGAGGGCTGGAACAATCTATGTACGGTCTTGGAACTGAGGCAAGTAATCTTTGTACCATAATTTTAGCACCCCGTGTGCAGTTGTTATCAATGTAACTCTTTTTCTTCTTTTGTGCAGCTTGAGTTTTATGACATTCTTGGCCAGGCTGATTCTCCTTTGAAAACGCATATTCCTGACGTTCTAGAAAGCGGGATTCTTCTCTTTGAAAAAGGATCTTACAAAGTTGTCCCTTGGGATGGCAAGAGAATACCAGATATTATCTCTAGCTCCAATCTCAATTTTGATGCATCAATGCTGAACAGTGAGTTTCCATTTGGTATTTGGAACAAAACGCTACATGAACATAGAAATCAGGGGAAGCCAGCAACAGATTCTTTCAGTAAATTGAGTTCACATGTTTGGCCGTATATTATAACAAAAAGATGCAAAGGAAAGATATTTGCCCAACTGTGAGTGCTTTTTTACTTTCTCTTTTTTAATCTATGCATGACTCATCTTTAAAACCAAATACATGATCTTTAACTTGAAGCTGTTGTTGCAGAAGAGATGATCTAAGATGGAACGACACTCAGAACTTGGCTACTTTTCTTGGACAACAACTACGCAACCTCCATCATCTGCCGTATCCACCAGTCACACATCCTGAGTTGTTTAACGTTAATATTGTTCATGAGGAGATGAACATTCCAGCAGAATGGAAAGTTTTTGTTGACACTCTGTGCCATAAAAAGAAGGGCGTCACTAGTCGTCTAGAAAACTGGTATGCTTGAAGCTTACCGTAATATGACTCTTGATTCCATTTTTTTTTCTCTAAAATCTTATTGGTGGTGATTATACTGTTGAATGTATCAGGGGAAATCCTATTCCTCGGGCGCTAATGAGCAAAATCGACGAATACATTCCTGATGATTTTTTTGTGGATTTACTCAACACTTTTAAGGTAGCTCCTCTTATCTTTCTCTTTTCTTTCTAGGATCATTTACATCCTTAGAATTCATTTTAACATAACCTTTTTAATGGATTACAGGACACAAGCAGTAGCGATGAGCCTAAGCCCTGCACGTGGATACATTCAGACGTCATGGACGATAACATTCACATGGAACCAGACTCAAATGATTCAGTTGATGGTCAACACAGTTCATGGCGTCCAAGTCATATTCTTGACTTCAGCGATTTATCCATAGGTACTCGATACTACTAAAGTATCTATCTCATATTCATAATCCAAACGCTCAAATGTGGCGAGTTCTCTGAAATTGCAGGAGATCCCCTCTACGACTTGATACCAATATACTTAGACGTCTTTAGGGGAGACACTGATCTATTCAAGAAGCTTTTAGAAAGTTATGAGCTTCCATTAATCAGAAGTAGGTTGCTGGAGAACGGAACAACAAATACAACAGACAGTACGAGGAAGACAGTATGGTCTTCTTCATACCGTACAATGTAAGTATCAGAACTGTGATAAAGAGAGATAAATAGCCTTCAAGATACTTATTGCTGAATGATCTGTAAATGTGATTGGTTTCAGGTGTTACTGTTTATTACATGACGACAATGTATTGGGTGCAATGTTCAGTATTTGGGACGATCTTCGATCAGCTGAATCATGGGAACAAGTTGAGCAAACTGTTTGGAGTCTACTTAACAGCTACTGATCTTAATTTTTGTTGAAATTTGTGTTGTTATATTTGGAAAAGTACAGAAAAATAAGCTCTTTTGTTTCATTTCGACAGAGAACTCCTTATAGAAAATTCTGCAAGTATTAAAATGTGTAAAATGTGTAAAAGATAAAATGTGTAAAAGATAAGATTTATATTCAAATATATATTACAAATTCTGCAAGTATTAAAATGTGTAAAAGATAACATTTTTATTGTCTTCACGCTAAAATTATGCTTAAATTAAAACAATTATATTGGAAAGCTTCTTATTGTGTGAGCAATAATATAACAGTGGTCACAGAGAGCAAAGGAGATCTCCAGTATCAACATCATCAAAATCTGCGTCTAAGTCATCAAGATCCATACTGTAACTTCCAATGACATCACTACCGCTACCACCGGAGCCATTAGCACCGGAGATTCCTGTAACTCCGGTGATGGGTTTCCGAGCTTCCTCAATAATCCACACAATCTCTTCAACTGTCTGAGACGATGGACCATTCATCTTCAATGATTCTTCTGACATCTCAACAGGCAAATTCCTGAGAAACCATGAATGGTTCTTTATCTCCTCTATGGTTATTCTCTGTACTCCAACATTACACAATCCGTTAGAATGTGATTAATATACCATATTGGAAGTTGAAATTGTTATACTCTAATATATATCATCTAGAAGCAAATCTACTCGTCACAAATTAATTTTGAGTGGGAGACCATAAATTTCTCACAGTATTAGAACTCAACATTAGATTCAACAAAACATGCATGAATACATGATGATGCGTCTATTATGGTCTTTCGAGATACTCAAAAGCTATAATGGTGACAGATCACTTAATGACAAAACATAAAAAGAGAACATAACATACCTTTTCAGGATTGGCGACGAATATTCGAGAGAGAAGATGTCTACATTCACCAGAAACTCGAACATAATCAGGAACAGAGTACTGAGCTCTAAGAATCCGACCAATAGTTTTCCTAAAATCTTTAGGATCAGAAGGATCTTCAAAAGGATAAGCACCAACAAGCATAACATATAAAGTAACACCACAAGACCAAACATCAGCAATTTTGCCATTATATTCTTTCCTTGAAAGAACTTCAGGTGCAATGTAAGCAGGTGTTCCTACTGTTGTCTTTGGCTGCGAATCGAGAACTCCTGATTTCGAATAGCCAAAGTCACAGATCTTTACTCTTGGTGCTTCACTTCCATCAAGTAATGTGTTCTCTAGCTTTAGATCTCTATGGCATATTTCCTTCATAAAACATGTTTATGTCAAAAACATGAAATGAAAAACATGTTTTTGATTTAGTTTGAAATGGTTGCTTACAAGACTGTGACAGTAGTTTACTCCTGATATAAGCTGCTGAAAGAAAAACCTCCCCTGAAACAGCAACATTTATTCTCTGTTTACCATTATATAACTGTTCTAACCGGAGTTAGCACAATAAAAGTTTGTTTTTACGTGGACAAGAGATCTCATTTATTGAATTTGTTCCGCGACTACAAGCGGACATGTCAAGGAGAAGATCAAGTAATGAAGAAGCATACAAGAAACTCTGGCCTACTTACAACGAAGGATTCAACACTAAACACATCACTTTTCGATTATTTTTCCAGCATACTTTGCTATTACTCTGAACTAACTTGATCTCTGTCGAGACATGTCCACTTGTAATCGCTGAAGAAATTCAATAAACGAGATCTCTTGTCCACGTAAAAACAACTTCTTATTGTGCTAACTCGAGTTAGAACAATAATCACAAAACTATGATAAAACAAAGAGAAAAACCTCGTCTTCACTGAATCTTCCGGCACTGCAAATTCTTCCGAACAGTTCTCCTCCTGCAGCATATTCCATTACTAGAGCCAAATGCGTCGCCGTCAACAAAACTTCCTTGAATCTTATAATATTAGGATGTATGAGTGATCTGTGATTCATGATTTCTCTTTGTACATGCTCATCAATCTTCATAACATCAAAAAACAAAACATATTAAGAACAAAAGACAGTATTGATTGAAATATGTTCAGCTTGCTCAAGAGTACTGGTTAAAGAGATGACCTTTTGGCCTCTCTCGATGAACTTAACAGCGAAAAGCTCTTTCGATAATTTATCACGAACAAGCTTTGCTACTCCGAAATTACCAGACCCAATATCCTTCACTATCTCATACCTCTCCATAACTCTGTAAACTCTTAACACGAAACAGAGCTGCTCTGTTTTTTATATAGATATGCTCTGTTCTCTCAAAAGTCGGCTAAAACAAAACAGAGAATTACTTTTCAGACACAAAACAAAGATGAAATCAAACACACACAAATGTCTTTATGTGTGTATATATTGGAATTGGAGCATCTGTGGTTGTTCAAAAGACAGAAGAACCAATAAAATTGAGAAATCTGAGAGCTAACTTCGGAAAAAAGGAACTAACTTTTTTGGAAGTATACTAGAAAGAAAGATTTGAACAGAACTTTAAGAAGTGATGTAATAATAATAATTGATACAAAATTCAGGATTTGATCTTCTTGGGAACAAGCTTTTGGTTTTGAAACAGAGTCGTCACTCCTTTTGACTCTGCTTGTGTTTATGTGAGGAAAGAAAGGATCGATGCATAATGTGACACGTGATAATATGTAATTGAATTTGTTAATTGCCAACTATATTTGTCCTTTCTAAAATATCATTCTTTGAATTATGAGAGATATTTGAATGTCGTGTTGCATGGTTTATACTTTAGTACACATGTGGTTGATTTCGACCTTGTAGAAATTGTTTTTATGTTCTATCAGAATTGGGAACCTTAGCGACAAAGGAAATGATTTAATGCTATTTCGCGATAAGTATTTTATTGGAGAGAGATGTGTGGTTTACTATTACAAAATATTTGGGAATTTTGGCTTCGAGTTTTTTTTCACAATGTAGTAGCTAGATCGATGAATGACAATCAAACTTTTAGAAAATACATTCACATAAATCTGAACTTATTTTGCTTGGAATTTCGAATTTTGTTTTCTAGATTGGCCGATTATAAATTTGTTTGAATTATGCTGACCTAGTTTCTACTAATATGGTGCTGAATCTCAAAAAAAAAAAAAAAAAAGATATTTAACATGTAAATATACAACTATACGTTTTTAGATTTGCGAGATTAATCGAGTTGAGTTAGATTATCCATCAATTAAAGAAAAAGATATTATATATCACGTAAGACACACTTTTCTTTTTGATTGGCTATTCTGAAATGGTTTTTTTTTGTGAGTGGGTATTGGTTGGTCTCTTGGTCCCAGTAATAGTTTTCCTAAATTTGTATCTTTAGTTCTAGATTGTTGTAACTCAATGGGTAAGTTTGAATATAACCATATCTAGAAGTTGCATATATGGAACTGGAGAACCAAATGAAGGAGCAGAAAGGACTGATCAGTCCACATGAAGACGCACCAACGGGAGAGCATCATTGCATATAACCAAGCCTCTTCTTTTGCTAGTTGTGACCCGACCTAAATAAAAATGTCTAATAATACGAGTGATTCGAATTGGAGTCAATGAAATCATAGTGTAGATAAATCACTATCTTCCTCCACTAAGTGTGACCGGACCCATATTCTTTTTAATAATCAGATTGGTTATTACTGAGATTATAAAGTCTCTTAAATACCACATAAAATATGATGACGGAAATTCAATCTCAGAAAACGTATCATTACCATCATAGAGCATCTGTTATTCACAGTATAATAGTTTCTTATTCTAAATGTCTCCCAATTTTGGTGGAACTTTTACTCATAATTTTTCAAATGAGATATTCTCTTAATTTATTGAAAAACTATTTTAATAAAATATTATTATTTAATATAGATTTTTTTTGTAATAACAGATTTTTGTGAAAAACGGATGGTCTAAGTTTTTTCCGTTTTACTACTGCAGTGCAATTTTGTTGGCATAACTAAAATTTTGATCGCTTCTTCCAAGACCTTTGATCGGATCTAGATCCAACTAATCTCTCCAACCTTTTGATCTCTCCTTCCAAAAAGTTGCCTCATTCACTCACTTCCTTTATAAACTCACCACTAAAATGGACATCCAAGCCAAATTATTTTCAACATGAACTAACTTCCATCTTTTGTGTCGACGTATATATGATCTTTATCTATATCATGGATTAATAATTCTTTATTTTTTACTTAATTGAGTGTATTACTTACATCATATATTAGAGAGTAGTCTTTTTTTATTATTTTCTTTGTGTGACTTATTTCATATATATAAACAATCTATACGAAAATTTACGAAGGTAAAACAACTTACAAAAATGTTTAGACAAAAGGAAACTTGCAAAGAAGTAAGAAATGAGTAAACGTAATCATGAATAAAGGATAAGCGTTGAATGGATATTATTAACAAATTCGTAAAGGAAACTATTAAAGCGTAACTACTAAAATAATTGTGAATTTGGAAGAGCCATCCAAATCATATTTGACCTAAATATAATATATATATATTCTTTTAGTTAAAGAGGAGTTTCGACCGAAATCCAAAAAAACGGTATAAGTTAATATATCCTATAGGTAAAAGAAAACGATTACCAATTTTGTATTTGAAAGAAATCGATCTCTAACTTATACTAATAAAACAATTTTTTTAAAGTGAAAATGATAAAACAACTACCATTTAATTAACATTATTATATTAGTACGAATATAGTAGCATAATTTGGAAGAAATGATATAGAAAATCTTAGAAAGAAGAGTAAATTAATGTATAAGCACTATTATTGAATAGTTTAACGATTTGAAGAGAGATAACAAAAGTTTTGAAATTTATGTAAGAGAAATGTTTGGAGGAGGCACGAAATAATGAAAGATGAGTGAAGAAAGAGTCCTTTGGATACTCTGACATGCTCACAACACATGTGTCCCTGTGAGCTGTTTCCATTCTTGTTCTCTCAACTTGCTTCCATTTTCCTATCATAAATCTATCTCATTACTCTATTTCCTTATATATGTTTTTTTCTTTTTATAGATAACTTATATTTTACAGGCCTACAAAAACTAGCCATTATTTCAACTGTTAAACCAATATTATTACAATTTCTTAAGATTAATTTATCAGTAGTAGTAAAGTCATATTATCATGTATCTATTAGCTTTAATTTGTATACCGATTATTATGTAAAATTAGATTCTGGAGATTTCCATGTATTCCGATTTGTTTTAGTTGATGTTTATATAATTCCTTTGTTTTATTTCAGTGGGACATAAAAAAAGTAATTATTTTTACTTTTTCTTTCAATTTGAGTTAAAAATGGGCTTCGAAATGCCCCTTTAAAAGCAGGACCGCCCATAATGGAAGAAGAGAATCCAACGGCCCAGATTGAATCGTGGTTCCAAATTTCACTCTTTTCCTCTAAAACGTATTTATCGCTTTCGTCTCATTAAACACATTCATTCATTCAGCGTCCTCTCCCTTAACCTACACACCCATTCTCTAATCGAAACCCTTCTCTCTTTTGATCAGATCTCAGATCTCTTGATCAGTTTCATCGATTTTTTTATAAGGACCAACAATGGCGGTTTCTGCGCGTGAAGAGTTCGTATACATGGCTAAGCTTGCTGAGCAAGCCGAGAGGTACGAAGAAATGGTAGAGTTCATGGAGAAAGTTTCCGCCGCCGTTGATGGTGATGAACTCACTGTAGAGGAGCGAAATCTACTCTCTGTGGCTTATAAGAACGTGATTGGTGCTCGTCGTGCCTCGTGGCGTATTATTTCCTCGATCGAGCAGAAGGAAGAGAGCCGTGGCAACGATGACCATGTTTCTGCGATCCGTGATTATAGGTCTAAGATCGAGACGGAACTCTCTGGAATCTGTGACGGAATCCTTAAATTGCTCGATTCTAGACTCATCCCTGCCGCTGCTTCTGGTGATTCTAAGGTCTTTTACCTGAAGATGAAAGGTGATTATCACAGGTACTTGGCTGAGTTCAAAACTGGCCAAGAGAGAAAAGACGCCGCTGAACATACTCTCTCCGCTTATAAATCTGCTCAGGTTCATTTCCAGCGATTCAAATCTCAGATCTAGTTTATTTGAGTACTCTTTGTGAACTGTGGATGCTTTTGAACTCTGATTTCGGATAATATTAGGCCTTTGCATCGTGTAGAATAACTAGATATTGAGGTTGCTTGGGTTTCGATCTTATAGCCATTATATTGTATGACTCTGTGTTCAGGATATTGCCAATGCAGAGCTCGCTCCAACTCACCCGATCCGTCTTGGCTTGGCATTGAACTTCTCTGTCTTCTATTACGAGATCCTAAATTCTCCTGATCGTGCTTGCAGCCTCGCAAAACAGGTATATGAATCCACAATCATTCCATTATCCAAAATGTGAATTGGATTTTGACCTTCATAAAAGATTAAAGTTTGTTTTGCTATATGATCTGTTTCCTTATCCCAAGGACATGACTTTGATTAGTTTTGTTGTTTTAATTGTATCATCTAGGCCTTTGATGAAGCCATTGCAGAGTTAGACACATTGGGTGAAGAGTCATACAAAGACAGCACCTTGATCATGCAGCTCCTGCGTGATAACCTCACTCTCTGGACATCTGATATGCAGGTCAGTCCATTTATTCCACAAGTCTTTATTTTTTCATGTAATTGTAAATTGTAATCTGCTGCGTTTCATTGACTACATTCTCTTTAATGGTTTTGATCATGGGTAGGATGATGCTGCTGATGAGATCAAGGAACCAGCAGCACCAAAACCAACAGAGGAACAGCAGTGATCGATCGTTTGAGTGAAAAACTCTGCTAGTTTCTAGGGTTTGCAACTTCTTCTCTTCGTCCATATGTTTCTCAAGTCTTGAGACGCCCATTCCGCCATCTCTAAAGCTTATTCATTTCTGGCAAAAATCGAACCATTAATCACATTTGTCGTCTCTTTGTTTGGTTTTCTTTTCGTTTTGATCGATTTCACTGTCTGACTGTCTGTGCGATCGAAACCTTGCTTTGTTTTCTCATCAATTTGAAGATCATAAAGTCCGTCTGTCTCTTGTCTTGTGGCTTTAGATTGTTGTCAAGCACTAGTTGATTAGATCAACACTTTCTTTTTATTAAAGCAGTTTTGAATCAATCATCATATTGATTATATTAAATTACCTTTCAAAAGAACTATGCAAGTATAGAGACACTCGTTAAATTATTGACAGGTTACATAAATGCTTTCCTCAGAATTTGAACTTTCAACTGAAAATGAAAGCATCAGAACAAAAATTCAACCAAAGGAACAGTGCACTGATTGGTGAATCCAATACCACTGTACACGATCAGGTCGGTAAAATCTGTTTACACAGCCAAATTTCCCAAAAACTCTTGACAATATAATGTGAAAGATGATATTCACCACTTCACTAAAAACAAATTTTCGTCTACAAAATATGATTGAAGAGTTTTAAAAAACTGTATTCCTTTCTTTTTATCTACTCTTTGTTTCTACCACAGAGCAAAAGAAAGTAAAAAAAACTAAAAAGGATTAAGTAAATATGAGTTGATAAAAAAGAAAAAACAAATCATCCACTGCTAATGATGTACAAAAAGAACAAAAGGAATTTTGTCATGACGTCATGACGGTAAAAACGACGACGTATTTGGATTTGACCGAGAGGTCTGTAATCAGGTACCGTTTTTTATTTGGGGCTAGGAAGCGGCACCGTCGTCGGAGATACTGGAAACCCTAATTGACCTGATGTTGGTGATAGAAGTATGCTTGGTGAGTGTAATCCATACGGAGATTTAGGCGAATTTAGAAATCCAAACGGTGGAGGAGCTGGAATTGATGTCGGCGCCGTTTGTGAGACTGTTCCCACGGCAGCGGAAGGAGGAGGATGATATGGTGGGAGATTGTTTTGCGATGGTGGAGCGTTTTCCTGTTGTTGTTGATACCAGCGAGGTGAAACCAAAGGAGCTAATGGAGACAATCCAGAGAACTCTTTCCGGTTTGGATCAAGACCGAACATCGAGTTTTGCAGGTAACGCATGTATGAAGAGACTGGAGATTCCGCTGCCGCGTGAACTGGAGGTAACGGTGGGAGAGGAGAAAGCGGCGCCGTTGGTCGGGGCATAAATCCACCACCAGTCCAGTTTTGATTAGGGTTCAGATGATGAGAACCTTGAGGGATAAGTGCGTCATTTAGCAAACTAGGAGGACGATTGATTACATGAGCTAACGGAGGAGGACGGATCCTGTGTAGACGAGAACTCTGTTGAGGTTTAGGGTGATGAATCGGTTGTTGCGGCGGAGCAGAGATCCGTTCATGCGCAGGTGAACCGGTGAGTTTCTGAACAACATCTCTGAAATCATTTTTGTTGATATTGTAAACAGGAGGTTGATGTTGATGAAGATTCCCTTGATTAATTGGCGGTGGAGGCGGCGGAGGAGGAAGATCAATTTCACGATCCACGCCGGCGGATAAAGAAGAGGAAGAGTTTGTTACCGTCGGTTTTGATATTTTATGAGAAAGCTTATTGAGTTGTCTCAAATAATGATCTCTGTTCGTTGTATTGTTGCCGCTACTACTCGTCGCTGAACCAGAAACGGCGGAGGAATCGCCGGAGGAATTACAGCTCTTATCCATAAAACCTAAGATTGATTCTCCTTCGCAGTTTTTCTTCGTCGGTTTTTTTGTTTTTTTCTCTGCCAGATTTGGTAGAGAGATAATGGAGAAGACGAAGCTAATGAAAATGCCTTTTTCCTCTTCTAATTTTTCTTTCCAATTTATTAATGATATTTATTAATTAACTTTAAAAATTATATATATATAATTATATATAAAAACTATAGGCTATACGACTGTGAGGCCCGATTTTTCTAGAATAAAGATGAAAAGGAAATATTTTGTCTGTATATATCTACGGATTCTCTCCATCAGCCTATAAGCTTAATTATCAATATAATTAATGGCGTGTTATACGTATTAACATGTACCTTCAATATGCTATTCTTGCCAAATTGTAATTATATATTTACCTCATTTATTTTGGTTTGTAACTGTTTATTGAAAATAAATTCTATTTTTGTGAGTTGTTATTATGCTTACATTGGAAATATCATAACATATTTCAAAAAGCTGTTATTTTGCAGTTTTGTTTCTTTATTTTTCATTTTAAATTTAAAGCAAATGCCAAAAATAATTACTGCACAAAAGTATATATTTTTGTCACTAAAAATGATTTGTGTCTATAAAAATAAGAGTGAGATGACAATAAAATTTAAAAATAATACAAATGAGTTGGGTAAACGGGTCGGGTAATTCAACGCCCAAATTGGTCAAAAGCCCCAAAAGTATTACCGAAAACGACATTCGTACAGCCTTTAATCATGGGTAGTTATCCCATACTTCTCACTCCACCACAAAACTGTGATCCGAGTCAGCAAATGATTTATTCAACGGCTGTGAGATTCGCACGAGACAGACAGCTATCACGTGACTTTTACCCATTTTGTTCTTTTAATTTTCCTAATTAGTTACACTGTTAATTTCTGATTAGTATTTGTATTAACATGTAATTGTGATATCTTATCAACAATAAATATGATACTGATTAACATGTAATTCTCTCCTTTTTTTCTGTTACAATAAGATTATATTTGCAATATTATTGCATTGATAAAGCCCTTTGCTTTATTTAAAGGAAGCCTTTTATTTATATACTATATAAAAAATTTCTCTTACAAAACATAAACATCAAACATAGTATAAAAAAGAATTGTCACTACTTTTTTATAGTATAAAATAAACTGCTTGTAAAACAAAAACATATTTTGACTAGTGGTTTTTCTAACTTTATTCTGCAAAATTCAGTAAATTTAAAACAAAGAAATAAAATAAGTATCAATTATTTTACAAAAAATATTACATAAAACTTTGTTTATTTATTTCAAGATCAATATTTTATAAAATTTATTTTTCAATATATAAAATTACTATATCATTCAATTTTTATTGAGACATTGATGATCTTAGATAAACTTTTAGCAATTTTAACTTAGAAAAATTCATTTCCGCTGATATTATGTAACATGAGTGGTAAATGAAATTTGATAAGCAATAGCAACATTGGTATAACTACCAATATTATCTACAAACTCAAAAATCTTAATAGATGTCATTACTTCATTAGGTAAAAGTCATATGAAAATACAATATTTTTAACTTAGAAAAGAATTTATCCAAAGCAATATATGATGAACCACCATGAGAAAATATATTATGAAATTTAGTGCAACACTCTTAGAACACCATTAAAGTTGGTTTCTTAATTTGAGTCTCTACCCCTATTAAAATATTAAATTTTAATGTAATATATTTTTTAAACTAAATTTTATTACAAAAAAAATAAATGACCAATCAAAAGAAGACAAATAGGCTAAATGTTTCTTAATTTTTTTTTATAGTTTCTTAAATAAGAAACCATCATAACTCTCTCTTCTACATTTACATATTTTTAATATTATAAAAAGATAAGAAACTCTATAGAAACCACCAATAATTGTGGTCTTAATTCAATAGCATTAGTAACTTTAATTTCATTGAATTATATAAGAATCCAAAAAAATCTCAAATGTTGCTCAAATCTACTTTACAAAAAAGTAATTGTCATATCAAATTCTCTAAATCACGTAATTTTTATTGTTATTTTAATTCAAAATGTACTTTATATCAAACAAAATTGAAGTAAGAAGAGATAAATTGTTGAATAGAAAGGATTTTTAGTTGGTCTTGTGACTTGTGAAACGTAAAAATAAAAAAAGAAAGACGATTAGTGTTTTGTTTCCAGTAATTAATCACATTAAAAAAATATTGGGACTTTTTCTTAATTTTTTATATGATGGGACCTTTTTCTTAAACATTTTTTTTTCTTTTTTCTGATGTGTCTTTTTTCTTGAACATATTTTTATGATAGGTATTTTCTTCTATTAGTTTCTTTTTTCATGAATCCTTGACAAATGTCTATATTACCACCCCATAAAAATAGGTTTGTTTGTAATTAAGTTAGACCAGCTCCATCCATATTCTCTTAACCAAATTTTTAAACTTAAAATAATATAAAGTAATATATGATAATTAAAATAATAATATTTTTAAGAAACAAAATGAAAATGGTTTTTTTGTTAAGAAATTTTTATCAAATTTAAAAACCTTTTTAATATTTTAGTTATTATTTTAATATTAAAAATTGATATCCAATTACATTCTTCTATGTGTCATGCTCAAGTAGTTTCTTCACCAATGGACATGCTCCATACTATTTATAAGTTTCATCTTATTTCCCCTTTTTTGGTTTAACATTGCACTACTACGAGATCACATTTCTATAAAATTACTTCCACTCAATATTCATTACTATCAAAATGTTGTGTTTTGTTAAATACGAATACGTTAATAAAGTCATCCAAAGTTTATTGAATCTATCATGACACAAACGTGCAAATGGCTTCATTAATCCAAGGTGTAGATAATGTGTTGATAAAGAGATTGCAAGAAACAAAAGAATTTATTGTAAGGTAAGATACACTATATTTATCTTTTTTTTTACATATTTGAAAAATCTAAATTGAATATGAACCGAGTCAAAGAAAAAAGTTAAATAGGTTTCTTTAAAATAATTTTTTTTAGAATAAACAATTTTCATAATATATTATATAATCAATTAGCTTATATAGCATAATTTAGTTATTATATATTTGAAAAAAATACTAAAATTTAACCATTTATTATATATCTAGATTTTGTCATTCATAAATCAAAACCCTCTAATTACCTGAAATTGAATATTCTTCTTTGTCCAATTCTTCATCTTTTTTTATTAACTAAGTCCATTTTGATTTTGTTAAAAAAAATCTTTGAAAATAAAGGTTTTGTTTTACATTTTAAATATATTCATGGACCAAAGACTATATAATATGTAACTTAATCTTCGTTATTCGAATTCGAAAGACCTTTGAATGTCCATATTAAATGTCACTTGATTTACAGTGATGAAGTTGTTTAACTTTCTATTGAAACTATACATAGTCACCACTTTTGAATGTCCATAGTTACTTCTTATTTTTATTTTTTATACCATCCAAAATAATTGGGGTTGAATATCTTATATACATGTCATTTTTCCGTTTAGTCACTCCAACTAATAATTCTGATATCTAGAATTTGTTCCCTTTCTCTTAATTTAGACAAACTATAAAAGGATTTGAGGTTATTGTATCTCATCGATCTAATTATTCGAAAAGAATAACATTTTATGCAATTTGGATATTTCAATAACATAATTTTATAAATAAATACTACTTCATAAAAAATATATTCTTAAATTGTTCTTCAGATAATATTATAAGTATAGTCTTCAAATAATTTCACACATGTACTTTTGATCTTTAAATAATAAATAAAATAAGACCAGAATCTTGATTGAAGTCTGCTTCATAACTATAACTCATAACTGAAAAATTGTACTATTTACCTCAAACATTCAAATGACGAGATGCCATTAATAATCTAGCATGCAACCATATCTACCACCATGATTGCATAATAAGTTGGCTTAACGCAAATAAAAATTGTTCAATATGTAGGGTAACATATTTTTAATTTTTCCATTCCAAATAATAATAAAATTATCCATTTCTGATACACATACCTTTCATTTCAGAAATACAACGCAAATAAAAAAATTTGACAATTACCCATCAAATAAACTACACATAAATGTTTCTAAACTAAAAACCGGGCATAGCCCGGTCAATCTCCTAATATCTTTAAAATTTTTGTTTTATTAAACCTTATTAAATAATAAAAATATTTAATACTTAGATAGTTATACAAAAAAGTAAACTTAATTAAAGAATCCAAAAAATCTCAAATGTTGATCAAATCTACTTTTCAAAAAAGGAATTGCCATATCCAATTCTCTATATCACTTAATTTTTATTGTTATGATAATACAAAGTTTATATAGTATCAAATAAAATTGTTATTAGCAAGAGATAAATTATTGAATAGAAAGAATTTTTAGTTGGTTTTATGACTTGTGAAACGTGAAAGAAGAAGAGAAATGTAATGGCAATTAGTTTTTTTTTAGTAATTAATTACGTTAACAAGTATTTGGACTTTTTCTTAAATTTTTTATATGATGAGACCTTTTTTCTTAAACATTTTTCTCCAAATGAGTCCTTTCTTTTAAACACTTTTTTTATGATAGATATTTTTACTCTATTAATTTTTCTTTTTTATATTTTATAAAAATAGAGCTCTTTTGAATCATGAATCTTTTACACATGCTTATATATTACCGTCTTATGGAGACGGACCTGCCTGTAATTAGCTTACTCTCACAATATGTGTAAGAATAAAACGAATATTTTAATTAGAACGTTATTATTATTTTTTCAAAAATTATTACTCATTTCAGTAAATACCAAGTGTTTTTTTTTTCTGAAGGGTTTGGTACAACGCTATATATCTTTCAAAAATTTTAGTGAAAAAAATCAAACAAACCGTTAGCTTACCAAAATGGTCAAAACAAACTTCGAATTATGGAACCTCTCTAATAAAACTTGGTTTTTTTGTTGACCGCCAAATAAACCCTCAACTTATCTTTGTTTATGTCGTTTTACCCCGCCATTATGTTCGTAAATGGATTTAATTAACTCTGTCAATCTCTGTTACTTGGCTATGTTAGTTGGAAGACATCATTTTGTTGAACACAAACTAGGTTGTGTAAAACGGCGTAGTTTTATGTTGTACTTCAAACTGTAAAAACCCAAATCGTAACCCTAAGCAACCGCGATTCCTAACTTTTCATCTCTTTTGCTCTTTTCCGATTGTCTGTTCGTAGAGATTTTGCGGAAATGAGTTTGCAGTCGTCTTCACGCTCTGAAATTTCTGGAAACTGTGGGTTTCATTCGAAATGTGGATGTGGATTGGATGTTAAAATCTTCACATCAAAGAAACAAGGAAATCCCGGAAGGCCTTTCTTCCGTTGCATAAGTAAAAAAGAGGTACGATTTCAATGATTGAATGTACTATTGTTGCTTATCTTTCATGAATTTCAACTATGGGTTGAAGAAGCCGTCAACTATGGGCTGAAGAAGTCGTTTATCTTTCATGAATTTCAACTATGGTTATTTAGGAGTAATGGAGAATGAAATTCAGACTTCCAAATCTGAGATTGAGGAATTAAAAGTTGCAGTCGAAGATTTGAAGGTTGAGTTGGATAGGAACAAAATTGCCATAAATCAGTTGAGTTTGAAGACTAAGTGGTCATTGATTTTGGGTATATGCTTTGTAATCATTGTCATTGTCTGTAAAGACTAGAGGAATGTCTATGTCAATTCAGTTTGTTGTTGTTTATGTCATTTGGTAGTAAGAAAACAATGTACTTGCTTTGCTCAATTCACTTCTTTGCTCAATTCACTTCTTTGTTCATTTGCTCAATTCAGTTCTCTTGAAGAAAACATTCTATTAAAAGAAACAAACCATTATATATGTTTGTAGAAAACATTCAAATAACCTTAAAATAAGATTCACACATTCAGTGTCAAATAACATTAAGAAAAACAGAATATGCCTTTCATAGTGCTCCTCACTCACTGTGAGGTTGTACTCCTGCTTAATTTCAGCTGTCATCTCATGTTTCGTCAACTTCAGATTCTTCCTCAGCCTTTCTTCAAACAACGAAGATATGGTCTTCTGCTTCAACAACCTACTATACCCTGACTTAACACACGAATGCTCATCAACAAACACTTTCACTTGCATTTTCTGTAACCTCTTCTCATAAGAGCAGTACATTCTCCATTGATATTGTTTGTGAGAACACTTAGCCCCAACCTTATTAGATTCCGATTTGTACAACTTGATATCATATTTAGATTTCAGTGAGTACCTCAATAAGACGATTTTAACATCCTCTGGAGAATTAAAGGTTTTCCCTAACCTTTTGAACACACTGTCTTCTTCTATTTCTGTCTGCTCACCAACGTCATGGTCATCTTCTTCATCTTCGTCTGATGATAGAGGATCTGGAATTCTATCCTCATCCCATATATCATCTCCACTATCTCCATCACTTCCTTCTTTTTCAGATTGATCTTCTTTCTCAGCTTCCGCGAAATGGGCTCCAAAGTCTTCACACACTTCGTCATCTACACCAACTCGATCTCCATTTTCTTCTACATATTCTTCGTTCTCTCTGTCCACCTCTTCTTCATCTTCTTCTAACTCACACTCTTCTTCATGGTCTCTTTCACGATACTCAAGCTCATTCGGTGGTTTGATATTGTCAGTGGAGGCGGAAAAGGATTTCGACTTCGGTGGAGGTGGAGGAAGATGGATTAGACTTCGTGATGCTAGTGATTTCTATTGCGGCATCATCGATTATTATCGATTAGAGAAACTGAAAGAACAGCGAGAGAAGAAACAAAAATCGATTAGGGATCCCAAATCGATTTAGGTTTTAGGTTTTAGGGATTTTTGATCCCAAATCGATTTGTTTCTATTAATTGAAACGCACAGTTTCACTAACAAAGCTTTATTAACAAGCGTAAACGGGGTTATTGTTTTCCGTTTAGCAACTTAAGGACATATTTAAACGGCTTAGTCAACACAAAGTTCAGGTTTGACTCTTTTGGATAGCTGATGGTTTGATTGACTTTTTCCCCAAATTTTTTATTATTAAAACCTTATTAAATAATATATCAATATTTAATATTTAAATAATTATAGAAAAAGTAAACTTAATTAAAGATAAAAAACACTCATTTTTACGTTTTCTCTCTTTAAAGAGAGAAAAAAATCACAACCTTTAATGAAGTTCCATTGCTTTCTTCTTCAGTCAGAATTTTCTTTTTTCTCCGGCTTCCTCACGGTGGGTAAAGTCTCATGGTCGACAACTTCGTACGCTTGATTTTTTCATGTTGCGGTGATGGTTTGTATAAAGTCTTGTCTTGGTGAGTTGATGGTGGTAGGAGATCAATCAAATATTTTGGAGATGAATAATCAGTGGTTTCATTGGTAGAACCAGATTTGTGGAATTTTGATCGAAGGTGGTGTACGTGAGAGGTTTTTGTCGGAAAGATTCGCGGTTAGTGGACGTTGTATGGTGGTGAACATTTGGGTATGATCATATATATGGGTGAAGTCATGTCTATGTGTTTTGGAGTTTGATTTTGGTTTCTCGTTACTCTAAAATATCATTGCTAAAATAGAAAAAAAAATAGCATTCTCTAAAATATAGGTTAGGTATGCCTTTGATGGTTAGTTATAGCTTCTTCCCTAGGTTCATCTTAGTTGCCTTTTAGTCGTTCGCCTTTGTATTCAAAGCTTCAGTTTATTAGACAATTGGCCATAGACTTCTCATCTCAATCAACGAATGAAATTGATTGAGTGATGCTTGTCTCCTTTATCCATATTAGTCAAATAACAAATGAACAACCGATTTTGTCGTTAAGTTTGTTTTTCTGACGACGAAATTATTATCATAACTAAACTTTTGTACGACTGAGATTAATGGATTAACACGTTTCACTTACTCGTCTTAATTGTCACACACGTACTATAAAACTTAATTATTTCATTTCTTGGCATTATGTATAAATATTATGCTTGAGTTCTATGTAATATTGTAGTTTTTTAAATAAAATCTTATCAATACAACATAGTTTCAAGATGGCAAAAAAAACTTATACATGGACTATATGTGATTACTGATCTGTATATATAATTTATGTTTTTTTATATTTCAAATTATAAGATGTTTTAGAAGTTTTTATTTATTCTATATTATCATATGTCTGACGAATTTTGATACAAAATTTAATGTATCCAATATTTTTTGACTATTAAAATTTTGTAATTTTTATTATATTTGGCCAAATAATAATAAAGTAATATATTAAATGATTTTTACAATAAATTATTAAAGTATCTAAATAAATTTATTTTTACTATAAAATTTTATATTTTGGAACAAATATTATTATTTTCTTTCGACTCAATCAGTCTCGTTGATAATTTTGCATTTATAGTATGAAGTTTATATCTTTACTTTAGAATAAAATAATCAGGAATTTACGTTTCTTAACTAATGAACAAAAGTTCTGGTTGTTTCGTTTTATGTAACAAATTGACGGCAAAAAGTGTTTTGTGCTTATGATACTTACCCAAAACATAAAATAACTAAGAAATTAATAATCAAATGTCTATATAATTTTTTGATATTACATAATATTTGAAACTTTTTTTTTCTGCTAATGAAATTCAGTCTTGCCTGCTATTAATAAAGAAATATAACAAAAAACTATATAAAAAATATATTCCATTTGATTGTTCTTTAATCTGTACTTTGAAAATAATGTTCTTTTTTGGAATTAATTCACAAAAAAGGTCCTATTAGATAAAGGTTACACATAATGTGGGGGTCATAAGTATAATTAAAGCATCATAGTACAAGTCCCCATGTAAACGTACTCTCTTGCTTCGTCCCCTTATTTGTACTCTCTTTGACAAATTTTGCCTTCAACGACTTTAACGTTAGGGACCAAAAAAACAGATCTTTTTCATTGGTTTTTAATTTATTGATTAACTTGGTTTTTGAATCTAGTTGATTCCTAAAAAAATTCTCCGATGATCAGAAACAGACTTAAGAACCTTATCTGAATCAGGTAAGGCCTTAGCTACACTTTCTCTCTTCAAGCATCTCTGTGCCCATACGATGATTAGCTTAGGAAACTCTGATACGATGCTCAGATCTACTTCCTCCTACGTACGGAATCAACTGTAGAATCCTATAAAGCCAATGTCTACAAGCCCGATTTATGGATTCACAGATTGGTTTACCATTGTGAATCAAAACCGGAATCTTCTTATGAATAGGGTTCATCTCAAGAAGTAAAGAGCTTTGTTACTTAGATCTTCTTCTTCTCCTCATATGTCACCTTTCTCTTGCACAGCAATTCTTGTCCTCATTCCAAACATACTTGCACAGTAATCCAATAGAATAACCTCTTCCGCCATTTTTAGATGTTCTTGAAGCTTGTGAAGAAGCAGAGAGTAGTAGTTTCTAGTTATAGAGCCAAACAAAAGGGTTTTGAATCTAATTCTTTATCTCAATCAAGTTCTTACAAAAGATGGAACCATATTCTAAATCTCCATTCAATTTTCTTTTTCTTTTCTTTTCGGTAAATCGAGAGGTTATAAATATCCTTTTCCAAGAAGTGGATTGGAACCTGAGACTTCTTGGACTTTTAGTACCAAGGAATCCACTCGCCTACCATCTTACCATTCAATTAACTTTTTGTAAAGGATGGAATCATATTCTTGAGTGACAAGAAATAAATACTCTTTAGTGAATACAGAAACGTGAGAAGGAATCAATAAGAGTTTTTACACTCAATATATCTTCCTAATCTTATAAGCGAATGCAAGGATCTTTTCAGAATCAGGGAGGGACTTAACCACGCTCTCTCTCTGCAGACACCTTTTAGCCGAAGCCATCAGTTTGGGACACTCTGGTTCAATGCTGAAGTTGCCTATATCTCTGATGCTTCGAACCAGCTGCAATATCCAGTCATGGCAATGTCTACGAACCCAAAGTTATATCCACCAAAGTAAGGTTTGTCTCCAAGCTCACATTCAAAAATCTTGAGTGCTTCAATATAACCTTTCTTGGCTGTCTCTTGTACTTTCTCCTTTCGTTTGCCAAAGCTTATCTGCTGGTTCTACAAACTGCTCCATTTCACAGATAAAACCCGAAACATTCTTGTTAATGCGTAAGCTAACAACAACAAAATCTAACAAAAGAAAGAGATTTGATCGTTAAAGAGTTTAGCTACTCTCGAATCTAACTAGCTTGTTTTTTGCTATAGGATATCAAGTAGTGTATTCAATGATCTTCTCTGAGCCTCCTCTATTTTTATACTCAAAAGTGCATTAAACTCGAAAGATCTTCTTTCCTTTCCACCTTTCCTCTGTTCTCGAATTGAGTTTCATTTTTTGTATGTCCTCGAACTATCTAGACTCCCTAAGGTTGAGTCTTTTGGGTGAATTTAGCTTTGTGCCTTTAATTCGTTTAGGTCCACCACTAATAATTCTTAGCCTAGAAACAAAACCATAATCAGAGTCTTGATTGTTACCTTGGTGTCAATAAAATCAACCCAGAATCTGGCTTGAGCTCTCTGGTAAGGATCTGAAGGGAGGAGTGGGTTTTTGTCAGACCAGACCTCGTCAATGTACTGAACTATGTTCATGGTTCACAAACCGATTTACCATAGTGAATGAGAACCGGAATCTTCTTGTGGATTGGATTTATCTGTAGAAGCAGAGGACTCTTGTCTCTTAGATTCTCTTCTCTGTACTCAAAGTCAACTCCTTTCTCTCTTAGCGCGATCCTCACTCTCACTCCGAATCCGCTTGGCCAGAAATCAATAGGATCACTTCATCAGCCATTATTGAGTTCGATTCGTGAAGAAACAAGGCCACGTAGCAAGCAAATGTAGAAGTCGAATGTTAATGACAAAACTATTCAATATTATCTCTTGCTTATTAGTTAATGCCACAATCTCGTTTTTACACTAGTCACTAGGTATGCAGGAAACTGTTGTGAAGCTTTAGCAAAGATTCTCCTCTCCTTTTCCCATTTGAATATAGAACTTGAAATGTAAAGAGCACATGATGATATAACTAGTTTAGAATAGGTGTGAACAAAATATCTGAATTAGGATTGAACCAAAATAACGAGTATCAGATAGACTCAAAACTAGAAAAAAAGATATCCGATGGATTTTTTTACTTATACTCATGGATAACAGATTATATCAGAACTGAACTGATATCCGAACTGATACGTATTTGGAGCAGCTCTGAATACCTGAATGTCAAGACTTAGTTTGGAATACACCTAAGCCTCCAAGTCATCCAAAGTCTCTTTCCTTCCATTTACAAAACCCGAAGCCTCTGATTGTCTTACAGTCTTCATATGCCTTGTATAAGTAACTTAATCTTTACTATTAATATTATTCTTCAGAAACCAACTATTGAATCTGTTAATCGAAAATCTCTTTGAACATTTTTCTTATTGATCGTAACTAACACCTTCGTTACAAGAGGTTTTATATACAAAACTAAAAACAAGAAGACGAAGAACATAACCAGAACTTTAACCAATCTAATCTCATGAACCAAGAAAATTGATTTTGGAGACTAAACCAAGACTAAACCGGAAATGGTTATTCTAATACCCCTCCTTAAGATGGAATTCATATAATGAGTAATGACATCTTGTTAATCAAATCATGAAACTTTCCTGGAGGAAGTGCTTTGGTGAATGTGTCGGCAATTTGGTTGTTTGTCCGAACGTGGAGTGTTTTGATGGAGCCTTTGATGATTTCCTCACGAACTCTGTAACAGTCAAGGTCCATGTGCTTCGTTCTTTCGTGAAAGACTGCATTATTGGTGATGTGTATGGCTGCGGATGAATCACAATAGAAAGGAACTGGTTGTGTTTGAGGTGCTTGGAGGTCAGTGAGAAGGTTGAGAAGCCAAGTGACCTCGTTTACTGCAAACCTCATCACACGGTATTCAGTCTCTGCTGAAGATAGAGATACAGTCTCTTGTTTTTTTGACTTCCACGAAATGAGAGAAGAGCTAAGAAACATACAAAAGCCTGCTGTTGATCTTCTCGTGTCTGTGCAAGCTGTCCAGTCTGCGTCTGTAAAAGCTTTAAGTGTGAGGTCTGAGTTTGCTGAGTAAAAAAGTCCAAGTCCAATTGAATTCTTCAAGTAACGAAGCACATTGTATGCTGCCTGGAGATGAGACTTCTTTGGTGCTAAAGCAAATTGACACAGCTTGTTTAACGCAAATGTGATGTTTGGTCATGTAATTGTTAGGTACATGAGCCTTCCAACTAGGCGGCGGTATTCCAGAGGATCTGCTAGTGGTGGTTCATCATTATCAAGGGGGAGCTTCAGGCTATGATCCATTGGGATGCTGCAGGGTTTACTTGCCGAGTATTCGGAGTCTACTAGAAGGTCCATAATGTACTTCCTCTGACAAACATATATGCCTTTTGATGATCTTGCAATTTCTAGACCTAAAAATACCTTAGAGGGCCAAGATCACGTAACTTGAAGCATTTGTTTAAGATTTCTTTAAGAGAAGAAACAACTGCATCATTATTAGAGGTTATTATTATGTCATCTACGTAAACTAAAACTGCAATATATTCCTAATCCTATATTTTTCACAAATAATGTATGATCACACAGGGATTTGCGGAATTTAAGATGAAGCAGAACCTCACTAAACTTAATAATCCATTGTCTAGATGCTTGTTTTAGGTCATAAATTGGTTTTCCTAGTTTACAAACAGCATTAGAGGGTAAAGTAGAACCTGATTTCGACTTATAGCATGGTGGAAGGGACATGTAGATCTCTTCTTCCAGTTCTCCATTTAAGAAGGCATTGGAAATGCCCAGCTGGTGAAGGCTCCATTGTTTGACTGCAGAGACAGACAGCAATGTCTTCACCATTGTCATCTTTGCAACTGGAGAGAATGTGTCCACAAAGTCGATCCCGAGCTGTTGTGTGTAGCCTTTTGCTACCAAATGATACAACAAGTTTTAACCCTATATCCTACTACAAGTGCACATCAAACGAAATAATATTTAGGGATCAAATCCACAAAGAACCAAGTTACACTCTCAATTCTTATTGAATCACAAGCTATATCAATCAAATAAAGGAAGTGAATTCTAACAACTTAGATGTGAATGTAATCAAATAATTAAGGCAATCAGATGTCAGTATTCATTCGGGAGTTAGAATTCTTGTCAGGGAAACTATTCAGGGACTACTCTAATCTTATTCTCGGCTTGAACATAAGTAAAGATAAACCAACTCTCGTTGAATCTACCCCTCTATCGATAAGCTAAAGGTCCTAACTCTCGTTGGTTTCAGATTACAAATAGGCTTCATCGTTTGGGTTCAACTACCCACAATCCGACCTAGCATCAACTCTCGTTGGTAGTGAAAGAATTGCTCTTCTAATCTAGTTCTATTTCTTAACAGTCAGGCTAATCTATGCATTAGATTCGAGTATTAGAAGGAAAATCATCTACTAATCAATCCTATTTGTTCACCAACAATGAATTCTAAAACCCTAGAATCCCTAGATCCGATCTAAGATCTACTCAGACATAGAACAACAAATTTGGCAAGTCATGATGAACTGAAATTGAAATTGCATAAAGATAGGATAAAGAGGATTCATAAATTCTTCTCAAGTATGAAGAGATCTTCTTCCTAGTTTACAAACTCTCAAAACTCTGTAAAATTTTGGTCTCCAATATCAAAATACTGCTTTCTAATAAAAATAAGAAAATGAGTATTTATAGGGCCCAAAACAAGGGTTGAAAATAGCGAAATTAGGTTTCTGCGTAAGCCTAGGATCGATCGAGCACTAGGCGATCGATCGATCTCTTGGATGATGAGTCGATCTTCTCAGAAACCAAGTCCTTCTTCAGATCGTGCGCATAATCCTTTGAGATGATCGATCGATCCTTGATAGATCGATCGGTCCGTCCTTTCGTGGAGAATGACGGAAAATGCTTCAAACCTCTCCAAAGTCCACCTTCAAACATGATTCCAACTCTGAACGTTTTTGACCTGAAATCTCAATAAAACATAGACAAATTTCCCAAATATAATTGTAATAATGAGCTCAAAACCGACAAAATATGAGTAACATCACTAAACGAGCTTTGTATCGTTCTAGAGATCCATCTGCATTAAGTTTACTTTTATATATCCACTTACAGTCGATTTCATGTTCGTTAGGTGGCAGGGAAACTATGCTCCAAGTGTCTGTACTTTCCAGAGAAATCAGCTCCAAATTCATGGCTTTTACCCATTCATGTAGATTCTTGGCTTGGGTGAAACTAGTAGGTTCTCCAATCTGCATGACAGAGAAAAGAAACGATTTATATTCACTACTTAGATTCTCCAAAGACACAAAAGCAGATAAAGGATATGAAACATCGGTTTGTGTGGTGTTGTAGAGATAGCCTTTGAGATGAAGTGGTTGTTTGGACACTCTTTTAGAAGTTGAGACATTGGTGTTCTTCTGTCATATGTCTCTATTATTTTCTCCTGTGTCTTCAGCTTCTGTTGAATTTTGTACTGTCTCTGGGCTCTCTTTTGCCGTTGTTGAAGATCCAGTTGTGTGAGGAGAATATTTGTTTGGTTTCGTCCTCAATAGAGAAGAAAAGTCGGAGTGCTCTGCTGCTTCAGTTCTGAATGGGAATATGTCTTCATAGAAGACTACATACCGTGAGATGTGTGTTATATTTGTCTCTAGGTCCATCACTTTGTAACCTTTATACTCTAGTGGATATCCGAGGAAGATGCATGTCTTTGAACGAGGTTGAAACTTTGTCCTCTGTTTTGGAGAAGTGGAGCTGTAACACAATGAACCAAACACTCAAAATATATCATATGTGTTAGTACTTCAAAAGGAGAAACATTATTTAAAAGAGGAGAAGGAATCCTGTTGATAAGGAAGACTGAAGTGAGGATGCAATCGCCCCAAAAAGTCAAGGGAAAGTTGGATTGGAACATGAGTGAACGTGCCACATTGAGGATGTGCTGGTGCTTCCTCTCCACCACCGAATTTTGTTGTGGTGTTTCTGGACACGAGTGGTATGAGAGTATTCCTTTTGCTTTGAACAGGTCAGTGAACATCAGCTCTGGAGCGTTATCTGACCTCACACCTTTCACCTGTGCCTTGTATTGTGTTTCGATCATTGTTAAGAACTCAGGGAATATTTTTAAGACATCACTTTTCGATCTCATAAGATACACCCATGTCATGCGGCTGTGATCGTCGACAATAGTTAGGAAAAACTTGTAACCTTCATTAGTTTCTACGGAAAAGGGGCCCCAAGTGTCAATATGTAACATATCAAAGACATTTACACAAATATTATTATTAGAGATGTAAGGTAAACACTTCTGTTTTGCTAAAGGACAAATGGGACAATGAAAAAAATGTTTTATTTTGATCTTTAATACCGAGTACATTAGAGAAAGAAGCAAGCTTAGACAGACGAATATGACCTAACCTATTGTGCCAAATAGTGAGATCAACTACAATATTAAGAGAAAGAGGCATGAAATTATTGAAAACAGAATTTGTATTCAAATTGTTGTCAAGAACGTAAAGATTGAAATTTTTTTCAGCTTGTCCAATCATCAGCCCCTTGATAGGATCCTGAATGGTACAAGAAGAATTATCAAACACAAAATGACAATTCAAATCAGTGGTTATTTTACTAATGCTCATGAGGTTCAAACAAAAATCAGGTATAAACAAAACGTTCTTAAGAGTCAAGTTTTCATTTAGACAAATGTCACCTATACCAAAGATTTTGATATTAGTACCACTTGGCAGAGTAACATGTTTATCTATGGAGATGTTCAAATTTCTAAAAAGTCTTTTGTCATGAGCTACATGATGGCTCACACCACTATCAACTATCCAAGAATTATTAGAAAGACTAAGATTCTTTGATTGCAGCATTCCAATAAACTGAAGAGAAGATGAGTTAAGAGTCATACCATCATCTGCCGTGATTATATCTCCAGAAGCAGATGGGATTGAAACTTTAGTCTCTAATGCTGAGACATGAGAGTGAAGGTTTGCTATAACTCCCTCAATCTGTTCCTTTGAAAGATTTTATAGCAATCCTGATAGAAGAGTGTCATGTTTAGGTTGACCTGCAGCTGAAACTTGTGCAATCACCGACTTTTGAGCATTCTGTTTGGCCTTGTGTTTATATCCAGGGGGATAACCGTGTATCTTGTAGCATTTTTCAATTGTATGACCAGTATAGCCACAATGGGAGCATATGGGTCTTTGTGATTTCTGATTGACATAAGAAGCATTCACCGTGGTCACAGAACCATGAGTAACCTCTGTCACATTGTACACTGAAGCATTTTGGACTGGGAGGATGTTTCTCTGACTATGATCTTGGTCAAGGAGATAGTAGACATCTGACAAATCTGGAATTGTCTTCTTCATTATGATTGGCTCTGATGCTGGCATAAGAGTCATTGAGTCCAACAAGAAATTTTATCACTTTAGATCTGTCTAGTTTGATCTTAGCAGTGTTGCAGCATGTGCAATTTCTGCATGTTTTCAAGCACTCTGTTCCTTCCAAGTCGTCCCACAGAGTCTTCAGTTTGGTGAAATAGGTTGACAAGTCCATAGCTCCTTGTTGAAGGGACCATATCTGTTGGGAAATCTAATAGGATCTTAGAAGATTTGTCACATGGAAACGAGAGATCAAATCTTTCCAGATTTCAGCTGAATCAGGCAACCTAAGAATGCTATTGTAGATTTCTTTAAAGACAGAGTTAAGGATCCAAGACTTAACCATGCTATTGCATCTCGACCAAATTCTAAAAATATGATGAGTTTCCGCGGGTCTAGGCAAAGAACCATCTACAAACCCGAACTTATTCTTTGCATCTAAGGCAGTTGAAATGGCTATGTTCCACATATTGTAGTTACTACCATCAAGAACCTCATAGATAATTGAAGAACCTGGATTATCCGAACTCGTCAGGAAGTAAGGCGAGAATTGAATCCCGTCAAAGTCAAACTGATCTTGGTTCTCCCATTTTGTTATGGCATCTTGCGAAGTCAGGGAACATGATTGATTCGGATTCGGAACCGAAGTCGAGTTCAGAATCTGATTCAAAGTTGACATCGGATTCTGATTTTCGTCGAATTGGTTCTTGTCAGATGATAGATGCTTTTGATCTAAATCTTTTGCGATTGAAGCTCGATATCTTCTTCTGGTGGTCGAACATCCTCCAACATCTCGTCTCTTTTCGAACATGAATCATAGGAAGAAAAAGAGAATATGAACTGAAATTTATCGACAGAATAACCGAGAGTTCACAGAGAAGAGCGAAAGGCTTTTCCGGTCAATAACACGATCAAGAAAGGAATGAGATCGATGAAGATAGCTTCAAGAGCTCTGATACCATGTTAATTGAAAATCTCGTTGAACCTTTTTCTTATTGATCGTAACTAACACCTTCGTTACAAGAGGTTTTATATACAAAACTCAAAACAAGAAGACGAAGAACATAACCAGAACTTTAACCAATCTAATCTCATGAACCAAGAAAATTGATTTTGGAGACTTGATAACATGATTTTGTGGTATCAACTACTGTTATGTAATCAATTGCAATACAGTAAGGTGTCAATCCATCTAGGCTAGCAACTATTCAATTTGGATGCAATCAACTCAACCTTATCTAAGCCAGAATGATTATGGTGAATGATATTATGCTAATCAAGCTTAATGAAAACAGAATGCAAAACAGAATAAAAACAGAACAACTAAAAACAGAGTAAAAACAGAGCGCAAAAACAGAACGAAAACAGAGCAACTAAAAACAGAGCAATGATGAAGAAAACAGAGCAATGAAGAAACAGAGTGCTAGAAAAGTCGAAAATTCAATTAAGGAAAGTGGGTTCTTGAGGTTAAAGATCAACGATCAAGGCATTCCTATGGGTTCTAGACTTGTTTATCAACCTATTTAGATGACATCTAGGCAAGGAATCATAGCAATCATATTCATTCTCATGTAATGGGATCTCTCTCAAACCCTAACCAGACTTGATTCTCACCAACGATTAGAGGGCTCAAGAGGCACTAAACACAGACCTAACAGAGCCTAATAACACCCTAGACAATCAATCTCTTGAGCTAGGAGAAGTTATCTCAACCTAAGTTCAATCAAGCATTATCACAAACACCTTTTGGGTGGGAAACACCAAACCATCAGAATTCAAATGATCAGAAAGAAATAAGCATTAAGGACACTTCAATTGAAGAGATCTAAGCCTAATCAAACTTACACAAGTCTGGAATTCCCTAAATCTACCCTAATCTCACCATCTCCTCAAGAACCCTAATTGATCTACTCAATATTCATGATGAAGAACATAAACCCAGAATTGTAAACCATTAACATCATCAGAAAAATCAAACAGAGATGAACAACAATGATTGAAAGTAGAAAATCGAATTCTCAAAAGATCAACAAGGGTCTAAGATTCAAAGAAAAGGAAATTACAAAGGAAAAAGGAAAAAAAAGTCTTTTTTGCTTAAAGAAAAGGGGCTAATACGTTTTAGGATTTGCTTAATTACATAAAGGGGGTATTTATAGGCCTGTTTACAAAAAGCCCTAAAAAAGTCAACTCTGACGAAAAAGTCAACGTTCTGGTGCGAAAAACCACTCGACCAAGTGATGGTCGAGTGTCATGCTCGAATGTCATGGAGATATGCCAAATCTTCTAGATTACATCCTGAACTTCAACTTTAGGCCAATCGATTTACCCATAGGTCTTCTTGTAGTCCAAAATACTCCATAATAAGCTCCAAAAGTGCCTAAAATCCGCCTTTTATGCAATGTATGCAATGCCCAATACTAGATATGCAAATTAAGCCTAAAAGGACCTAAAACCATGATAATACTGCAAGTATGAATGCAAAACATGTTAAATAATTCCTCTAAAACATGCTAAAATGCAGACACATCAACTCCCCCAAATTTAGTCTTTGCTTTCCCTCAAGCAAATGCATAGATCTAAGAAGGAAGAGAGGTTGCTAACAATGGGAACATCTTACCTCAAACAAACAACTCATCAAGCTGAAAACCATAATCCTCATGTGAACGCCCAATCTATTGTAAAAACCACAATCTACTTACATCAAGGCTTAGCATAACAACCGAATACTTCATAATACTTAGCAGGACTCTAAGAAACTCAGATTTGAAACCTATTTCTATAAGTGCAGACCGCAAGAGGGGCTATCGATCAAAGACCTTGTGATCAAACTTCCTCAAATTCAGCTAGACACCATTAACTCAACATTTAAATCACTTCTTATTTTCAACTCCTATATTTGCTCAAACTCATACTTATTTGCTCCAGCCTTATCAATGAGACACAAAAAGTACGGGTTTACGCACAGTCCCAGTTCACCTTAGACATCAATGAATTAGCTTTATCAATGAAACATGAAAAAGTACGGGTTTACGCACAGTCCCGGTTCACCTTAGGCAACATCAGAACGGTTTCGTCAATGAACACAAGAAGGTACGGGTTTACGCACAGTCCCCGTTCATCTTAGTCCATATTATTCGAGCTGAGTTGCAAAAAGGATGATTCTATATTTTTCTTATGCTTTTCTTTCTACTTAGCTAATTGAACCTAAGGAAGGATCTTATGGAATGTATCTCAAGCCCCTAATTCGGAAAAAATTAAATTCTATTATGAGGCAACAAATCTGGTCCTTTATGAGACACAACATAAGCACCGGTTTCTAAGGTCAACGATTTACCAATCAATGTTCAATAGGGAAGAACGCAAGTCAAAGAGTTCACTATGGTTACTAGCCAATCAACCTAGCAAGACTATCTATCATTAGCCAGATAATTCCCAAAACTCTAGACTTAATCCTATATGAATGCAATGCAACAACATGAACACTCTGTTTTTGACTGATGCTTTTTCGTGGTTTTTCAAATTTTTATGGGTTTTCTATGCCTTAAATGAACATATATGCTAAAAATCAAAACTAAGAATCACAAGAAACAAAGTCAAATATCCTCTAGAACCCTCCCCCAAACTTAAATCACACAGTCTCTTGTGTATATAAAAGCCCAAAAGAGGATCCTAAACCAGCAAGTCAAGAGAAAATATGCAATGGTATATACAATGAAGGAAAGGAATTTGTACCTCTCAGAGGTTCCAGTAGTCAGCAAACTTGTCCCACATTGCCGCCATGTAACCGTCATCATCCTGTCGACGCTCGAGCTCACTGTGGTCGAGTGTCCCGGTTGATGCTCGATCTGGTGCTGCTCGAGTGTTCGACTCGAGCTTGCGGCTTCTGGGTCGAGTGGCCGCCTATATGAGAATGATGTGGTGTTTGCGAAGGAGTGCCTAGCTGGTGTTGGTTGTTGTTGTCTCTCACTATCCATCGACACAGAAGCGCGCCATGGATGAACTGTCCTTGGTGACTGCCCTCTATCTCTTTCCAAAGCAGCTACCCTTCTGCTCAGCTCCTCATTCTCCTGTCTTCTATTCTCATCACTAGCAGTCAGCTTTTTGATTTTTTTCATGAGCCATTTTTTCATCTTTTGAAGCAAGCTGATGTGCTTGTGTGCTTCTTTGATCGGGGCTCCATGACGTGGTGGCAGAGTGAACTCCTCGAAATAGTATGCTTCAGGATCCACCTTTTCACTGTTGGTAGGGGACGAAGGTGGTGGAGGACCGTTGGGATCGTATAAGACCTCTAGTGGTGGGTTAAAGTCTATTTTCCTCCCCATCCTTTTTGATGTGTATTCCCTGTTTGGCAACAACAGAAAATCTTTTGGTTTAAGCAGGTGATGAAAAGAGTAGACGTGCTTACCTTGCACCTCGGTGGTGGATAAGAACTGACATCTCCTCAAATGGTCGATGTTCATGAACCGAGAATCCACCCATTCTGCTTCATTGATGGGCACTCCACACCTTTCCAGAATACAAGTAACCAGTCCTCCAATGGTGATTTTGCCATCACGTCCACCAGTTCTGTTATCTCTCGCCCAATCGCGGTATGTGACAAACTGGTTAGCGAACTGGATTGTAAGACCTGCTTTGTTTATGTCTCCAATTATCGGGGAACCATCACTCCTCGTTCCAACAATGTCTTTTAGTGCAGTCACCAACATTTCCATCTCCCCAAGATTGATAGTACCTGTAGTAAAGCGTGAGAAGAAAGTATTTGCAAGGATCATGCGAAAATACCTCAAAGCTGGATTCCGAATCAGTGATGCTTTCGATCGAGCTGACGAAAACCTGCTCCTTAATGAGGCTATAGAGCGCTATAGATAATCTAGTTCGGCTCTGTCAAAATCCGGCCTATAACTCTCAGACTCGACTCTTGGGAACCGAAACAAATCCCAGAGTGCTCTGAAAGTAAAACGGTGAAGATGAGGTACCCGCCACCTTGTCTCTCCTGAAGACGCACATTGTCTGCATCATAAAGAACAATCTGGACTGTGGCAAGGAATTGCATGGTCTCCTCCTTGTATGCACGTTCCGGATGAGACACAAACATGGACAGTCCACAGTTCTGGAGCATCAGGTCCACGTCCCTAGTCAATCTCATTGCAGTAAATGCTTCCTTGCATAGGTAGCGGGTACCTACGAAATCCATCATTCGGAGGCCATTGAGTGCTCTTTCCGCGTTATGCTTATTCTTCATCTCTTTCTCCCTCATTCCAGCCAGAATGATCTCCCTTGCTTCCTTAGCTTCTTGATCTCCATACCCTGCTTCTTGGAGTGTTTCATCCATGAGATCAGCCTCCATGTTTTCCTGTGCACCCTCTTCACGTCACAGCTCTGGATCATCTTCATCCATGTATTCCCTCTCTTCCCCCGACTCACTCTCTGATTGGATCACTAACCTTCTTCGCTCCTTTTTATCTGGTTTGCTCCTAGAAGATTCCCCTTGCTGAGGCTGGTTTATGGACCGAGCATTGTTCTTGGCTCTGAGTCGGAGGAGACTAGCATGGTTAGTTTTTCGTTCAGACATGGTATTGATTCATCGGAAAGAGGAAGGAGAGGTGACACTCGAGCTTGACACTCGAGTTTGACACTCGAGTAGTAGGGGTCAAGTGTCACAAATGCAACTGAGGGACGAGCAGTGATTGATCGAACTGAACCCTTGAGATCTTCTACACTCGACTTCACAAGAAAGCTTCTGCAAAAGAGAGAGAAAAGCTAGAGAGAGTTTCTAGTGAGATAGTGGATTTTTGTGTGAATGAGAAGGGAGAGGGTCCTCTTCATTATATAGGGGAGGAGAGATATGGGGGAATCTTTTTCAAATTTCAAATTTGAATGTGGATCAAATAAAATCTTTTAAATTAAATATAAAAGATAAGGCATTAAAGATAGATTTGACCCGTTTTTCGCAGTAAATGTCTCCCCTTTTTCAGCTTTTGGCAGTTATAGGTGCGCATGCCTCAAAATAGGCAAGGTGGTGGGACACTCGAGTATGACATTCGAGCAGGCTTTGTCGAGTGTCAGTTCGTCACATGGCAGATGACACTCGAGTGGGACACTCCACCAGACGCGATCGAGTGTTGTCCCATCATGTCGATTATGGCCCCACCTATCCTATCTTGGGTCCCACTTCCCTGCAAAACGTACAAAAACCCTTCCAAGTGCATGTAAGATGAAATAAATGCAATTAAAGGCAAAAACTATAAGAGTATTGAAAGAAATTAAATATGCTGAACGTGGATGCAAAATGGAATGTATATACAGAGGATACCTTTGGGACTGCCTCCCAACTGCGCTCGTTTATAGTTTTGAGCTTGACTCCCTCATATATTGGAGATGAGGTGGCTCATCGAGAAGAACCAAAGTTCCCTTGGGAATCGTGCAGTTAGCCAAGTATGGCTTAGCCCTATGACCATTCACTGTAAATTCTTCCCCTTTGTTGTTGGTCAAGGTAACTGCTCCATATGGTTGAACTTGCACCACCTTAAACGGACCAGACCACTTGGATCAGAGTTTACCCGGAAACATGTTGAGCCTAGAATTAAAGAGAAGCACTTGATCACCAGCTGTGATCGTTTTAGACTTAATCTTCTTGTCATGAGCTGCTTTGGTGCGATCCTTGTATGCCTTAGAGCTGTCATATACTTCAAGTCTAATCTCTTCTAGTTCATGCAGTTCCATCTGTCTTTTCTCTTGGGCTGTCTTGAAATCGAAATTCAGAAGCTTGGTTGCCCAAATCGACTTGTATTCGAGTTCTACTGGCAAATGGCACGACTTCCCATAGAATAGCTGAAAAGGCGTTCTCCCAATTGGTGTCTTAAAAGCAGTCCTATAGGCCCAAAGAGTTTCATCCAATCTGGCGGTCCAATCACGTTTCAATAGCCCAACTACTTTCATCAGAATAGACTTGATCTGCCTATTGGATACCTCAACCTGCCCACTAGTCTGGGGATGATAAGGAGTTGCCACCTTGTGTTTAACTCCATGTTTCTTGAGCAAGCTCTCGAAGACTTTGTTGACAAAATAGGATCCCCCATCACTGATCACGACTCTTGGCACTCCAAACTTGGGAAATATGATGTGTTTGAATAGTTTCAGTACTACCTTTGCATCGTTTGTGGGAGATGCAATGGCTTCCACCTATTTGGAAACATAATCCACAACGACCAGAATGTAGTTGTTTCTTAAAGATGGTGGGTTAAAAGGTCCCTTGAAATCAATACCCCAACAGTCAAACACCTCTATTTCCAAGATGGGATTTTGAGGCATCTCGTTCCTCTTACTTATACTGCCCAACCTCTGACAGCAATCGCATTTGGATATAAACTCCTGGCAGTCCCTGAAGGTGGATGACCACCATAACCCAGCTTGAAGAATCTTTTGTGCAGTCTTGAATGTTGCAAAGTGTCCACCATATGCAGATCCATGGCAATGCTCTAATATTCCCTTAACTTCTTCCTCTGACACACACCTTCTGAATAGCCCATCAGACCCATTCTTGTAGACATATGGCTCATCCCAGAAGTACTGCTTCACATCCCTAAAAAATTTCTTCCTTTGATTAGAGTTCAGAGCCTTAGGTAGTTCTCCTCCTACCAAAAAGTTCACCAGATCATCATACCACGACAAACTAGTTCCGACAAGTTGCAATCCGATCATAAAGCATCTCCTCTGATCAGAAAGCGGACACTTGACCAAGGCTTGATCGAGTGTCATGGTCGAGTGTCTGATGGAGAAGCTCAACAGATGCTCTTCTGACATGTCGTCATTCATCGGAAGGGATCCCTTCACCTGCATCCTAGAGAGGTGATCCGCAACACCGTTTTTTATCCCAGGCTTGTCCACTATTTCCATTTCAAATTCCTGCAGCAGTAAAATCCACCTAAGTAGTCTAGGCTTAGCATCCTTCTTTTTCATCAAGTGCCTCAGAGCTGCATGATCTGTGTGCACAATAACCTTTGATCCAACCAAATAGGACCTGAACTTCTCAAAGGCAAACACCACCGCAAGTAATTACTTCTCTATCGTGGCGTACTTCACCTGAGCCTCATCTAGTGTTCTACTAGCATAGTAAATCACATTGAGCTTCTTATCCTTCTTTTTTCCCAAAATTGCTCCAACAGCGTAATCGCTAGCATCGCACATTATCTCAAAAGGAAGAGTCCAATCTGGTGCTGTCACTAAGGCCTCTTTGAGTTCCAGAAAAGCTTTGAGATACTCTTCATCGAAGACGAACTCTGTTTCCTTACAGAGGAGACGAGTCAGAGATCTAGCAGTCTTAGAAAAATCCTTAATGAAACGCCTATAGAACCCTGCATGACCCAAGAAACTCCTAATGTCCTTCACTGTTTTGGGAGTCTGCAGCTGAACCATCACTTCTATCTTGGCTTTGTCAACCTCAATACCTTTCTCTGATATCTTTTGACCCAGAACGATGCCTTCTCTCACCATGAAGTGGCACTTTTCCTAATTAAGCACAATGTCTGTTTCAACGCACCTAAATAGAACCTTGCACAAATTCGACAAACAAGAGGAGAAAGAAGAGCCATAGACAGAGAAATCGTCCATGAACACCTCAACCATCTCCTCAATCAGATATGAAAGTATCGAAGTCATGAAACGTTGAAATGTAGCAGGTGCATTACAAAGACCAAATGACATTCTCCTATATGCAAATGTGCCATAAGCGTAGGTAAAGGTTGTCTTTTCCTGATCATTTGGATGTATAGGGATCTGGAAAAATCCACTATATCCATCAAGGAAACAGTAATATGAATGATTAGTCAACTTCTCTAGCATTTGATCAATGAAGGGTAAGGGGTAATGATCTTTCCTAGATGCAGAATTCAATTTCCCTTAATCGATGCATATCCTATGCCCCTTAACAGTCCTAGTGGGAATCAAATCATCATTCTCATTCCTAATAACAGTTATTCCCCCCTCATTGGGCATATAATGCATGGGAGATACCCATTTGCTATCCGAAATAGGGTAAATAATGTCAGCATCTAGCAATTTCAAAATTTCATTTTTAACAACCTCTTTCAGATTTGGATTTAGTCTCCTTTGAGGTTTCCTGCTAGAGTAGGATTCATTTGCAAGGTGAATTCTATGAGTGCACAAGTCAGGATAAATTCTTCTAATTTCATACAATGAGTATCCTAGAGCTTTCCTAAACCGTTTCAACTCAGCAAGCAACATATCTAACTCGTCCTCAGTTAATGCATCGTTCACAATCACATGATAGGTTGAGTTGGTTCCAAGAAATGCGTACCTGAGTCCCAAGGGGAGTGGTTTGAGATCCACTTTTGGTGATTTGAGCTCTGACCAATCGTCTGTGTCTACTGAAGGTTGACACTCGACCTTGGTGTGGTCGAGTATGTTGGTCGAGTGTAAGCAATCTGGGGCTGAATCGTGACACTCGACCTTATGGTGGTCGAGTGTCAAGGTCGAGTGTACAGTCTCGAACCGATCTTCCCCTTTTAGAGGCTTGTAAGAGTCCAACAGTTTCTCGTAAACCTCTTTTTCCCTATGCATGTACCCATCGCAACCATCTTTTGTTAGAGCACTAACAAGGTGATCTTCTTCTACTAATTCCTAACAGATCCTCTGAAAGATCATCTACCTCCTGAACTACAAACAGCTGACCCTCAATAGTCGGTTTCCTCATCACATCACTGATGTTGAAGGTCATTTTGAATTCCTTCCCTAATTTCAGTTCAATTTCTCCTATTGGTACATTGATCACAGCTTCTGCAGTGGCCAAGAAAGGCCTACCAAACAACAAGGGGTCTTTGGACTCTTCTCCCATATCGAGAACAACAAAATCTGTTAGGATTTCCACTCCTCCAACCTGAACTAGTAGATCTTTCAAAATGCCATGCAGAATTCTAACCGATCTATCAGCTAAGACCAAAGATATCTTGTAGGTCTTGTACTTGTCAAACCCTAAGCGCTTGGCAACTGACAGTGGCATCAAGCTGATCGATGCTCCTAGATCGCATAGGCAACTCCTGAGCGTGAGAGGACCTAAAGAGCATGGGATTGTGAATGTCCATGGATCATCTAGCTTCTTAGGTATGGCTTTCCCCTGTATAACATCACTGACCTCATGTGTTAGCACAACCATCCCTTCAACTTCTTGTATTCTATCTTTGACTGCATCCTTCAAAAAATTCTGGTAAGGGGGCATTAACATGAAGGCATCCAAAATTGGTATCTTCACCTCAACATCTCTCATCTGTTTTTCAAAGAGAGCCTTGTATTTATCTGCAACATCCTTGTTGAATCTCTGTGGACAATGACGTTGGGGTTTGAAAGGCGGTGGAGCAAACGACTTTGGGTCTTTCTGTAAGTCACTAGGCTTTGGGGGTTCAGGAGGTGACACTCGACCAGGTGGTGGTCGAGTGTCAGGTTCGAGTGATCTGGATTTCGGCGGTTTCGTGCTGATTTCTGGCTGTTCTTCGACCAAATCATCCTCTCCCTTCTGAATGACAATGTCCTCAGTGGCATCTGCATCGTCAGCACGGATCAGTAACTCACGACCACTACGGAGTGTAATGGCGTTGGTGTGGTACTCCTTAGGGTTCTAAATAACTTTTCCTGGTAGTTGTCCAGTCGGTTTCACAGTAGATGAGGAGACTTGCTGATTCTTGACATACTTGAGGCGGACATTAAGATTCTCAAACTTGCTGTGGAGATCATTGTGAGAAACATCTATCTTTGTGTGCACCTCAGCAAACTTCCTAGTCAATTATGATGCTGTAGCTGTCTGACCTTTGAGGAATTGATGTAAAATGTCCATAACCTTAGGTGTTTGTTGGGGTTGGGGTGGGTTGTGGTTCTTATATCCAGGTGGTATAGTAGGGGGTTGGTGATGCATTTGCTGGTATTGTGGTTTGGGGATAAAGGGTTTGGATGGAGGCTGGTTGTGCTGTTTTGGGGGATACACCTGATCTTGGGGATTAGCCACATTGGTGTTCCTGTAGGAGAGATTTGGTTTAGGTTTGTAACTGTTGTAGGGGCGATAGCTGTTTCTCTGATTATGCACAAAACTGACCTCCTCTACCTGATCTTCATCCTTTTCATCCTGTTCTGCCTCACTCACATGATGCACCTGTTTCTGCTGCGCGGAGAGCAACCTATCCAGCTTGTCTTGTATGGCTTTGAGCTCCTTCCTACTGACCATGTCTGGATCTGCTGTACCCCTGGCAGTCCGATCATAGTCTTCGCTGTACTGCCCATCTACTTGGGCTAAGTTCTCAACTAGTTCCCAACCATCATTGACATCCTTGTTCAGAAAGTTCCCATTGCTGGTTGTGTCCAACAACGTTCGAATCTTGGGAAGAACGCCTCTGTAGAGAGTACTTAGGAGAGATTTGACACTGAATCCATGATGGGGGCATTGAGATTGGTACATCTTGAATTGTTCCCATGCTTCAGAGAATGTCTCATAATGGTTTTACTTGAAACCGGAGATAGAGTTGCGAAGCTTCGCAGTTCTGGAATTGGAGAAGAATTTACCCATAAAGGCTTGTTTGCAGGCATCCCAAGATGTAATAGACCCTTGAGGCAAGTGTTTTTCCCACATATGAGCTTTGTCTCTAAGAGAGAATGGAAACAACCTCAATTTTAGAGCATCCTCACTGACCCCATTAATCTTGGTCAAACTGGTAAGTCTCTCAAACTCATCAAGGTGATTCAGCGGATCCTCAGATGGCAAACCATGAAACTTACTGTTGTGCACCATGGAGATGATACCACTCTTAATCTCAAAGTTGTTGTTGGCAATGGCAGGTGAAACAATTCCATGGCGTGTAGTGTGGATATTGGGAGTATCACCAGCTCCAATATGTCTTGTTCGCCTAGGACGATGTCCTCGCTCAGTAGCGTGTGACTGCTCTTCCATCCCAACTTGATCCTGAAGCTCCTCGTTCAAATTGTTCTGTTGAGTCCGCAACTGTTCAGGAGGGAATCTGTCTATGTTGTTCGAGTAGGGGATGAGATGTTCACTACCCTTTGATATAGTATGCATGCAGGTGGATTTTGGCTTAGAGTACGGACACTCGACCAAGGGTTGATCGAGTGTTGAAGTCGAGTGTTCTGGGGAATTTAAAAATCACGACACTCGAGCTGTGTAGGTCGAGTGTCTTGATCGAGTGTTCCTGCAAAACAGACAAAACTCAGAAACAAGCTATAAAGAACAGAGGAAAAAGGACACACACGTAGAAATTAGTCTCAAGAAAGTGATAATCCTAATTGTACCTAACTAGTACCCACTTGGCAACGACGCCAATTTGATAACATGATTTTACGGTATCAAATAACCTACTATTATGTAATCAATTGCAATACAGTAAGGTGTCAATCCATCTGGGCTAACAACTATTCAATTTGGATGCAATCTACTCAACCTAATCTAAGCCAGAATGATTATGGTGAATGATATTATGCTAATCAAGCTTAATGAAAACATAATGCAAAACAGAATAAAAACAGAACAACTAAAAACAGAGTAAAAACAGAGCTTAAAAACAGAACGAAAACAGAGCAAATAAAAAGAGAGCAATGATGAAGAAAACAGAGCAATGAAGAAACAGAGTTTTCGCAGCAAAACAGAGTGCTAGAAAAGTCAAAAATTCAATTAAGGAAAGTGGGTTCTTGAGGTTAAGGATCAACGATCAAGGCATTCCTAGGGGTTCTAGACTTGTTTATCAACCTATTTAGATGACCTCTAGGCAAGGAATCACATCAATCACATTCATTCTCATGCAATTGGACCTCTCTCAAACCCTAACCAGATTTGATTCTCACCAACGATTAGAGGGCTCAAGAGGCACTAAACACAGAACTAACAGAGCCTAATAACACCCTAGACAATCAATCTCTTGAGCTAGGAGAAGTTATCTCAACCTAAGTTCAATCAAGCATTATCACAAACACCTTTTGGGTGGGAAACACCAAACCATCAGATTTCAAATGATCAGAAAGAAATAAGCATTAAGGACACTTAGATTGAAGAGATCTAAGCCTAATCAAACCTACACAAGTCTGGAATTCCCTAAATCTACCCTAATATCACCATCTCCTCAAGAACCCTAATTGATCTGCTCAATATTCATGATGAAGAACATAAACCCAGAATTGTAAACCATTAACATCATCAAAAAGATCAAACAGAGATGAACAACAATGATTGAAAGTAGAAAATCGAATTCTCAAAAGATCAACAAGGGTCTAAGATTCAAAGAAAAGGAAATTACAAAGGAAAAAGGAAAAAAAAGTCTTTTTTGCTTAAAGAAAAGGGGCTAAAACGTTCTAGGATTTGTTTAATTACATAAAGGGGGTATTTATAAGCCTGTTTACAAAAAGCCCTAAAAAAGTCAACTCTGACGAAAAAGTCAACGTTCTGGTGCGAAAAACCACTCGACCAAGTGATGGTCGAGTGTCATGCTCGAATGTCATGGAGATATGCCAAATCTTCTAGATCACATCCTGAAATTCAACTTTAGGCCAATCGATTCACCCATAGGTCTTCTTGTAGTCCAAAATACTCCATAATAAGCTCCAAAAGTGCCTAAAATCCGCCTTTTATGCAATGTATGCAATGCCCAATACTAGATATGCAAATTAAGCCTAAAAGGACCTAAAACCATGATAATACTGCAAGTATGAATGCAAAACATGTTAAATAATTCCTCTAAAACATGCTAAAATGCAGACACATCAAGACTAAACCAAGACTAAACCGGAAATGGTTATTCTAATAGAATCCAATCAGACCAATGCCTATAAACCCAAAATTATGTCCGCCAAAGTAAGTAAGATTTATCTCCAAGCTCAGAGTAATTTGATATACTTCTTTGTGAACCATAAGTTCTTATAAAAGATGGAACCATATTCTTGAGTGACAAGAAACAAATATTCTTTATGTAGATAATAAATAGACCTTAAGGAAAACAAAGAGCATAGAAACGTGAGCAGGAATCAATAAGAGTTTTAGACACCATATCTCTTTCTAATCTCATAGGCCAATGCTAGGATCTTCTCAGTGTCATGAATGGACTAAGCCACACACTATCTCTGTAGACACCTCTTAGCTGAAGCCATCACTTTGGGACACTCTGGTTCGATGCTAAAGATACCTAATTTCTCGAATGCTTCAAACCACATGTAATAACCAGTCATGGCAATGCCTACGAACCCGAAGTTGTCTCCACCAAAGTAAGGTTTTTCTCCAAGCTCAGGTTGAAGAGTCTTGAGTGCTTCAATAAAATTTTTCTTTGTTGTCTCTTGTACTTCTCCTTTCGTTTGCCAAAGCGTATATGCTGGCTCTAAAAACTGCTCCATTTTACAGATAAAATGCAAAACATTTCTGATTGTTAGTTTATTAAATTGTGATTTGATATCCTACATTAAAAGATGAGATCATTTAACATAATATACATAATCTAAGAAACAATCTATTAATTGTCAATTGAGTTTTGAGTTGAAATTTCATAATTTATTATAGTGTGAGAGTCCAACGTTACGCCCAACATAATTTATCCTCTGTAATTTTGTTTCAACAACCCTTATCCTCTTATAATCGTTATTAGCCTTTAGAATGAGAAGAAAATGTTGGTTTAAGATTGATTTAATAATCAATCTTGGTTTCTTTCCGGTTTACTCTACACCACCGGATTTTATGAAACTAGCCAACAATCCCCCTCCGTTTCTAAAATTAAGAAGAATCCTTGTTGATGTATGTTAAGACTTGAATCAAAAAATATTCCTGAGACCAACGCACAAGATAATAAATTATCTCTATTATATATTCATAGTAAAATTTTATTCATAAAGGTTTGGTCAATTAATCGGCCATATTTTTCGCAGATTTGTCAAATTCAAGTGATATGACACCAGTTTCTATCGAACCTCCTATCACTTTGTGTCTTAATCTGATATGTTGTTTCTTTCCATTATAACGCTTGTTTAGAGCCACAACAATAGCTGCCTGAGAATCACTTCTCAAAGACACCGACGGGATGCTTTTATTAAACATTGGTAGAGCAGCCAATATGTTCCTTAGCCATTCTGCCTCCTGTCCAACTAATTCCATAGCAATCAGATCAGATCCCATGGTTGATCTGGCTATGCAGGTTTGCTTATTTGACTTCCATGCTACTCCACCACCGCCAAGAGTGAACACAAACCCGCTGGTTGAGTTTATCTCGTTATTATCCGTTACCCAATTTGCATCACATAATGCTTCTAAGATACCCAATGTAAGCAATGTCAAGTCTAGTATAGTTCATTAAGAACATCACACTACCTAAGACCCTTCTGTCACCCTATCTTATACTATCACCTCTATTTTTACATAAGTGACATGAGAGGTCATAAGGAGTTTTAGCAATTGGTTTATCCCAATAGTCAAACTTCTTTAGAATCCTTTCAATTTACTTAGACGGAGACATTAAAAAACCTTTATCTATTTTTACCATTTTAATTCCCAAAATAACATCCACCTACTCTAAGTCTTTCATACTAAACTTAGAGCTTAAGAATGACTTAGTTTATGTCACTAATTTTAGAGATGTTCCCTGAATCAACATATCGTCTACATAAAGGCAAATTATCACAAATTTATCTTTACAAGTTCCCAAGTGTGAGTAGTCATGATAGAATCATATTCATTATTGACAACTTCTTTCCAAAACATAACATCTAAATATTGCATAACTTCTGAAAATGTTGCAGGATCTTCATTAATAAAAAAATAAGGACAAAATCTTCAGACATTTCATCATGGTCCACTATGAAACTTGTAATGAAGTCATGTTCGAAGTCTGTTGATGTCCTTAGTCTTTTACTTCATCTTGGTTCTAACTCCAAATGATCTGCATCATGCTTATTAGAAGATTTCGTAATATCTAAAACAGAAGATAATTCTTTGAAAGGAAAAATCTCTTCAAAGCATTCTACATCTCTAGTTTCAATTACATTACCAAACTTTTTAGAAGAAGGATCAAACGTCAAACATCTATAGGTTGCACTCTCTGCTGCATATCCGATAAAAACTGCATCAATAGTCTTTGAACCAATATCAGTTGTTTTGAAATTAGGCAAGCCCACCTTGACTAAGCATCCCCAAATTCTCATGAAGGATATGTTAGGGTTGTGACCCTTCCAAAGTTCATAAGGAGTTGCATCTAATTTCTTATGAGATACTTTATTTAGAATGTAACTAGTTGACATGATTTCTTCTCCCCATAAAGAATCTGGTAAACCAGAACTAATTAACGTATCCATCATGTTCTTTGAAGTTCTGTTCTTTCTTTCAGCTATACCATTTTACGAGGACTATAAGGAGTTGTCTTCTCATGAATGATTCTTTCATTTAGACACAAATTTCTCATTGATGCATTCACATATTCACCACCCTTATCTGATCTAATCCTTTTGATCTTTCTATCTAGCTGATTCTTTACTTCAGCTTTAAAGATTTTAAATGCATCAAAATTTTCATCTTTAGAGTTCAAGAGATAAACCTTAGTAAATCTCGAATAATCATCCACAAAAGTGACATAGTACCTCTTTCCTCCTCTGCTTATAATGCTTTTAAAATCTACAAGGTCTGAGAGAATCAGTTCCAATAATTCAGATGATCTAAGAACATGATTAGAGAAAGGTTTGCGGCTGTTCTTAGCCTCACAACAAATCTCACATTTTCCAGACCAGAATTCAATTGATCAGAGATCATATTAAATTGTTTTTGCTTTTTGATAGATTTAACATTAAGATGACCAAGTCTATCATGCCATTTCGATATATCACACACCAAGTAAGCACAATTCTCATTCTCATTTCCATTAACAGTCTCAAGTACAAACAAGTTTCCCTTACAGAAAGCTTTACGAACATACACTCCATTCTTAGTAAAAACCATTCTACCCACATCAACAACTTTCTTAATAACACCGGACATTGACAAAGCACTAGAGATCAGATTTTGATGCATACTAGGCACATTGAGAGTCTTAGTGAGAGTTAGAGTTCTCCCTGATGAGAGTTTTAGTTAAGCTTCTCCAATTCCTAACAATTTCAAAGCACTCACATCTCTGAGAAAGGCACTGTTGTTTGTTGACTCATCCATGTGCTTGAAAAGAGACTTCTGATTGCAAATGAGCGTGGTAAATCTTGAGTCTACAATCCATTCTACAACATCTGTTGTTGCGTTCACCTCAATAACCACAATTGCCAAATCTTTAGTGAGGTGAGCTTTAGCTTCTGCTTTTGATTTGGATCCAGCTGGGCAGTCTTGCTTCTTGTGTCAGAGTTGAGTACACTTCCATCACTCCAATTCTTTCTTAGAATCCACTGTATGCTTAGTTGAGTTCTTATTCTTCTTCTTTTTAATATTAGGCTTCTTCTTGTTGTCATTAAAAGAGCTCTCCACAAGATTGGCGTCAAGTTTGAAAGAATGAGTCACATAATCATTACCAGCATATTGGTGATTAGCATCTTCAATCATTATGTTAGAATTTAGCTCTTCAAAATTCATTTTTTTATTCTCATGTTTGAACTTTGACTGATAATAGTTCCAAGATGCAGGCAACTTATCTATCAACACCAACACAGAAAGATTGTTATCAATCTTCATACCTTCTGCTTGAATGCGAGAGACATCGCTTCATAGTTGTGAATATGTTCAAGAAACAGAAGATCATCACGCATCATGAACGAGGTCCATCTGGAGGTCACATATTGCTTTTTCCCTTCATCTTCCATTACGTAATTCTTCTTCAGATTTCCCCAGATCTCCTTCGCCGATTCACAACCGATGTAGATGTCAAAAAGCTTCTCCGATAGGTGGTGCATGATGTGACCCCTACAGGTTCGATTGTGGCCTTAAAAAGAAGCTAGATGAATGAGTCAAGAATCTATATAATATTGATTTGTAACATGCTTCTTTCTTGATCGACTGTAATTCTTTGAAGAGTGGTTGCATGTTCTTGATGGAGTCCAAATAAGACAAGTGAAGTCCTTGTTGTATCTTATATTTGACTACGGGGTTCCAACTCAAAAGAAATTGGCAATGAGTGGACATACCCATATTTTTTATTCACTAGTTATGATCCCTTCCAACTTCTGATGTGGATAATATTTCCTAATATGTCCCCTCGAGATGATGGCCCTTTGGCCATTGATCTCGATATGTTTGTGGATATATCGACGGTACCAATTTTGGGTTGTCGACAATTGAACCAACTTTGGATAGGATGGGGTTGGATAGTGTGGATCTTGGACTCTAATACCATATTAGATTATGTGCTTCCAACTCAAAACCAATTGATAATGAGAAGAGATATCCATATCTTTATATATACTAGTTAAGATCCCTTCCAACTTCAGATGTGAAATAATATTCCCAAAATATTCGTGGACCAGGATTGGGCACTGATTATTGCTAGCTCTTCAAAGGACACTATATTTTTTGAAGTCTTCATGGAATGCTTGTCTAAGTCGTACTAGTTAAATTTTCTTGCGTTTCGACCTTCTCGGATTGGATCGTGTTTGGATAGATCATTGCGATTGAGAAGCCCACCAATGTTAGTGAATACTTTAGGAAAGATACTCATAATGATCTCCTGCCTATAAAGTTTAAACCCGGTGATGACGATTTTAGTGGCGCAAGCAAATATAAACAGTTGTTATCAAAAGAGAATGGGTAAAAGCGTGAATATATAGATGTACTTCGCTAAAACCTCTTCATGTTTCATCTTTCAAGCTGGGGAAAAGAGATTGTAGAGGTCTTGAGAGTAGGAAGAGCTAGTATTTCTGATGATGCAGAAGTTTATCGAAAAAGTTGACGAAAGGTAGTCCCCAAATGATTAATGGGTCTATTCTCATGGAATTGTTAAAGTTTGGGATGATCTCAAAACTTAATATTTCCCGAAAGTCATGTTTCTAATTTCAATATTCATATTTATCCAACGTGATATTTAATCTCTTGATCAAAGATATATTTTCTCGGATACATTTGTATATTGATCATTTCTATACTATATTGGGCTATCAATTTTAAACATAATGAAAATCTTTTAAAATATCTCGAATCACACAAGTTTGAATTGTTATAATGTGTATGTGACATATTAAAAAGTGAGCTTCTAACTAGTATATTCATAACTTTAGCATTCATCTATAGAAACAGTGCAAATCAATCATGGTAAAATAATATTTATATACTTTCTTATTTTAAATTATAATCATATAGATATCAATCTCAAACTGATTATACATATCAAGTTTATTGGAAGGTGAATTTTAGTTAATTTGAAAATCCATATGAAATCATGTGTTATTCAAGTATTGATTCCATAATCCCTATCAAAATTATATGTTATTGGTTCTATCATTTGTAAATCCTATTTAAAATTACCACTTTTGGTTATGTAATTTGTAAATTTTAATTAAAATCACCTCTTATTCACCATCTTATTCACCATTAAAGATTTGATTATGAATTTGTTTTTAATGGATTTGGTAATGGATTTCCCTTTAAAATACAGACCTCAAATCCTAACAAAATACATGTTATTTTGATTTGGATTTGTACCTTTTATGATTTTAGAAACATAAAATCCCACTGTATAAATGCTTGGTAAATGCATATAGGAAAAATTCAAACATTTTTCCAGATTTTGGCTGATATTGCTTTCTTAATAGAACAAATGGGGTGAGCATGGAAACACATAGCATAAGAAAAAGCCTTTCTTCATTTTATTTAGAGTCTGAAATTCTTCTCTGGACTATGTCATATCTAAGCTCCCTCCAGATCACGAAAGTGGAATTTGCTACGGATTGCTCGAAGTTGAAAAAAATAATTAAGAATCCATAATTTTGGCCAGTCTTTCTATCATATCTCGAATTTTCGTACTCAAAAACTTATTCAGAATTTACTCCATTGTTTTAGTTTTGCATGCCTTTAACTACAAAGCAGATTATCTACTCTTTTTTAATTTAATTCTTTTTGTAATTGAGTAAGGTTGAGCAAAAAAACACAAAGATCGACATGATTTTTAAATCTTTCATAAATTTTCTAATCCAACAAAATGACACTTCCAATAAAATATCCGACCTGCCGTTTTTCAAAGGCCGAATTGATTCAGGCCACGAAACACAAATCATGTCAAACTCAGAAGCGAAGACAATAACCACATAAATTTCTATTGTGATATTAGTTAGGCCTAAGAAAGCCCAAACCGACACATTTGATATCCTCTTCCTGTGGTAGAATCAATACTACGCACAGGCACAGATACATTTCTACGTAGAGAAAAAAAAGAAAATAACGATCATAGATTTAACTGGTACTTAAAGATTCAAACTCGGATAAACACAGACAACACACAAAAGATATGCATTCTCTAAACACAAACCACCTCACAAATGCTCTGCATTGTTTAAGGAAGACTTCACACAGTTCACTCGAAAGTGAAACAGAGAGAATCAAGAACCAAACGACAAACAAACATTATCTACTCAGATAGAAATATCTTCCTGATCTCAGTAACGAATCCAGTAACCTTATCAGGATCAGGCAATGACTTCGCAACACTCTCCCTCTGCAAACACTTCTTAACCCAAGCGCTCAGTTTCGGAACCTCTGATTCAATGTTGATGTTACCATACTTCTCGTATGCTGGAAACCAACTGGAGAATCCAATCAATGCAATGTCTACATAGCCAAAGTCATCGCCACCAAAGTAAGGTTTGTCTCCAAGCTCAGATTCAAGTGTCTTGAGTATCTCAATAAACTCCTTCTTGCCTGTCTCTTGTTCCTCACCTTTGGTCGCCCAAACCCTCCTCTGAGCATCATACATCTGATCTCAGAGTAACAACATAAACATCAGACTATGTCAGAACTCAGAAGAACATAAACGAACCTCAAAGAGATGATATTCACATGCAAAACCAGTATTTGATATCCCAAAACTACAGAAGCAACATACATCAGCTTAACCTAAACAAGCTCACAGACGAGTCCACAAGGAGAATCTAACATTTTGGGACGATATCTATAAGCTTACCTATCAACTATAAACAAAAATCAACTTGAAAGAGTCCAAATTACAGAAGCAGCATAACACCAGAAGAATCTACAAGCAGAGCCTGGTAATTTTTTCAAGCTTGTAATTGTGTATACTCAGCTCAAGTTTCAACCGTACTCAATGAAGGTCACAAAGAAAGATTATACCTTTTTGTCAATGAAATCAGCCCAAAACCTAGCTTGAGCTCTCTGGTAAGGATCAGAAGGGAGGATAGGGTTCTTGCTAGACCAGACCTCATCGATGTACTGAACCTGGATGATAGATTCGTTAATGGATTTCCCGTTGTGGATAAGAACAGGGATCTTCTTATGGATTGGATTCATCTGAAGAAGCAAAGGACTCTTGTTCCTCAAATCCTCTTCTCTGTACTCAAAGTCCACGCCTTTCTCCCTCAAAGCAATCCTCGTCCTCATCCCAAACATACTCGGCCAGAAGTCGAGAAGAATCACCTCGTTCGCCATTGTGGAGACCTCTGAAGAAGCTTACAAAAGACACCTTTTTTTTACTGTTCTCGATATCTCTGTTAGATAGTTGCGGAAACTAGTGTGAGGGTTAGGTGATTTATAGACGATAAGATTTATGGATACGAATATGAATTTTGCTTCGTCAAGCTGTTATTACGTCACAAAGTCTTTAAAGCGCATGGACCCAAAATTAAGGATTTTTTTAGTTTTAATGCCAAAATTAAGGTTTTTTTTGTTTTAGTGCCAAAATTAAAGGTTTATTTTTGTTTTAATGCCAAAATTAAAGCTTTAAAAATCATGGAACTGGAATTACGTCACTAAGTTTTATAGTCTTCATTCCGTCTATGTGTTTATATTATTCTAAACTGATAGTGATATCAACAGTTACTATTGTTATGTTTGAGTTGTAGAGGATTCGTTCTATCTTTAAAGACTATTCTTAATTGATCACTACGAATGTTTAAGTGATCATACAATATTAAAAAGCTACAATTTCTAGAAACGAGGAAGAAGGTAGTCGTAACGTAAACATTGACCGAGTTAATTGGACTATCGAGATGATTTTGATGGAAGTTTGTACATTTGTTTATTAGGCCACTGTTTACGTCACTGTACATAACATTTATTACAGACGCATATGTATCACTGGAAAAACTAATGAGTTGACAAATAAATAAATGTATTTGAACATCAAAAATTAGATATTTTTATTACATAAAATACATTATAATTGGGTTTTTAGAATGTGAATCTTGATCCATATTTGAAACTTAGATCAAAACTAATCTATAATAAGGTAACTGAATCTAAATTGAATCCAAATTAACCTGAAATACCTGAATAAATTCAAAACTTACAGAATCAAAAACTCAAATCCAGAAAACTTGATGCGAAACCAAACAAATATCCAAATGCACAAACTTATGGGAACTTGTCGAGTCAAATGTTACTAACAATAAAAAATAGTCACACACAAAAGAAGAACACTTGGTTTAGGGGCTGTTGGGCTTCTGAATTGTTCAATAGGTGAAATCGGGCCTCCTAATATCTATTGGGCCGAAAAATCAATGGTTCAGAATTACTCATAATGGGCCTGGTACATATTGAAGAAAATTGGCCCATTTCTCTTTACTCTTTTCTGCTTCCTTTCTTCTACATGGCTCACTGTCCGAGGCCAGGGAGAGAAAACGATAACAATACGGTTATTTATTGACAGAGCTTAAGCTTATTGCTTATGACAACTATTTTTCTGACCATTTTCATTACAGATTTGCATATGTACACGACTAAGTTTGGTCTGCAGAGAGCTTAGGAGATGATAACAAAGACAAGGTATTTTTGTTTTTATTAGTCATATGATAATTTTGTTTTTATTATTCTTCACATAAACTCTCTGCTTTTTCACGCAAGTGATACAAATAATTATCAAAAAAAGGAAAACTAAGCCACACAAAAAGGTTTGGTTTTGATAAGAAGGGTATTAATTTACTGGTTCTATTTCATATCCAAATCCTCACCTCCAATTTCTTATCCTCTATGCGCACTAATGAAGTTTTGTCCTCATGCAGAAAAAATTATCATTATATGAAATAGATTCTGTTTCCTTACACTCAAGTTTCTTCTATTCCTCTACATAGTGAGCTTTCTCTTCTATGAATTTCTCTGTAGAACAGCTCAAAAGTATACATATATTCATACTGTCTTTTGATTCTGCAGATTTTTAAAAGAGATTGGATTATAAGAGAAGATGGAGATCACTAACGTTAACGAGTATGAAGCCATTGCTAAGGAAAAATTACCAAAGATGGTGTATGATTACTATGCTTCTGGTGCAGAGGACCAATGGACTCTTCAAGAAAACCGAAACGCTTTCTCTAGAATCTTGTGAGTGTTCTTTTAAAGTTTTCATCAAGCAAGCTTTTCTGATTTCACTCTAAACCAATTCTCTTTCTCTCTATAATTAAGGTTTCGGCCTCGGATTCTGATAGATGTAAGCAAGATTGATATGACTACAACTGTTTTGGGATTCAAGATATCTATGCCTATTATGGTTGCTCCAACTGCTATGCAGAAGATGGCTCATCCTGAGGGTAAGCACTCAAAAACAGAACAAAGTTAAAAGTAGGGCATGATGATGTCTGAATTACACTCCTATTGTGATGTTTAGGTGAGTATGCTACAGCTAGAGCTGCATCTGCTGCAGGAACAATCATGGTTTGAATCTGAATCTTTGTTATTTCATCTCCAAACACAGTCACAACTTTAAGGTTAAGACGTCTTTAAATTTCTTGTTGCAGACACTATCTTCATGGGCTACTTCTAGTGTTGAAGAGGTTGCTTCAACAGGACCCGGAATCCGGTTTTTCCAGCTCTATGTAAGCTCCATCGTGTGGTATACAATTAGCTCATGAATCAAGAAGCTTCAATATTCAGTTGGTTTTATAGGTCTACAAGAACAGAAACGTGGTGGCTCAGCTTGTGAGAAGAGCAGAGAGAGCTGGTTTCAAGGCGATTGCTCTCACTGTTGATACACCTAGGCTTGGTCGCAGAGAATCTGATATCAAGAACAGATTTACCTTACCACCTTACCTGACTTTGAAGAATTTTGAAGGTCTTGACCTTGGAAAGATGGATGAGGTAACAACATGTTTGATCATACATACAATTTTTTAATGATTTTTCACTTTTTAAATCAGCTTGGTGGATTCTGTAGGCAAATGACTCAGGACTAGCATCCTACGTTGCTGGACAAATTGATCGTACCTTGAGCTGGAAGGTAAAGCAATAGAAATCATTGTGTTGGAAACTATTACAGATCCACCTAGATTCTGTCGGGATTAGCTTTTCCAAACGGATTCCAGATGAATTATTCTGTGTGCAAACGTGTGATTTCTCGAAGTGAAACAATGTTATGTTATATGATTGATACAGGATGTGCAATGGCTTCAAACAATCACAAAGCTTCCTATTCTGGTGAAAGGTGTGCTCACAGCTGAAGATGGTGAGAAAACCTCAAACTCAACAATACAAAACTCTCATCCACCTTCTTTACTAGTTTCAAATGTTATTACTCACAATTTGTGAAAAGTCCCAACAAAGTGTATGTTGCTTTATTCGTCTGCAGCAAGACTGGCGGTACAGGCAGGAGCAGCTGGAATCATCGTTTCTAACCACGGTGCTCGTCAGCTCGATTACGTTCCATCCACAATCGTAGCCCTTGAAGAGGTTACTTGATACACCAAAACTCAACTTTAGTCTAACTCTGTGAAGTTTGTTATTATCAACTAATTCTTGACTCTTCTCAGGTTGTGAAAGCAGCTCAGGGAAAGATTCCTGTTTTCTTAGACGGTGGAGTTCGTCGTGGGACTGATGTTTTCAAAGCACTCGCACTTGGAGCCTCAGGCATATTTGTAAGTCTTAATACTTTCTTACAAGAAAAGTAACTATTCACTGTTTCTTGTACTACAATCAACCCATTACTCATTCTCAGATCGGAAGGCCAGTAGTGTTCTCACTGGCGGCGGAAGGAGAGGCCGGAGTGAGAAAAGTATTACAAATGATGAGAGAAGAGTTTGAACTCACAATGGCATTAAGTGGCTGCACAAGTATAAAGGAGATCACTCGTAACCACATTGTCACTGATTGGGATACTCCTCAGGCACGTATACTACCAAAGCTGTAGTTACAATATATTCAAAATAAAACATTATATCCTTTTGATTCTGATGAGACTACGAATCAGAATAAGTGAGTCTTAACCAGGATTAAATTCGCAAACTGGAAGTACTTGGTTTAGTTCTATTTCTATACGAGGATTTGATTTCTGCAATTTATGTTTCTTTGAGTTGTTTGACTCAGTTTGCTTTATGTATTTGCTTCAGTATGTAATCAATCAAAAATCAAAAGAAAAAAACGGCATGTCTTTATCTACCAAAGAGCTTTGAGAAACTACTCTTTTTTTTTTACTGTAAATTTCAATGCTCATTGGCTCATTGCTACTCTTTTTTTTTCCCCGCCCGAAAGCAGAATTTTGTTAATATGAAGCCACTAGAGGCCTTTGGAACCTATTATAAGAAATCTTATACATATAGGCAAAATCAGGCTAACTATGTAAGAAGTCAAAGCTTCTTTATTGATCGCAAGAACACAACAAGTATTGTTGTTTCTTTTAAGTTACGATATCAAAATAGAGTAGAAAAGAGAAAACAGAGTTTGTGAAATAGAAACTTTATTAATCACACAAACGTTGAAGTTGTTTACAAATAAGTACAAAGGTACCTAAAATTGTGGAACTTAAACGAACACACACTTGTTAGAGTCACATCTCTTTACATATCTCCGTTGGACAAACGAATTCATATACAAACCTATACGACTCTTACGAAGAGACACGAACCATGTTTGAATGGCTGTAACCTTTGGTTGTGGTAACTATAATTAATTAAATAATGATGACTAACTATACTAATTTATATAATCATAAGAAACTCAGATCATATTCAACACCCCTCCTTAAGCGAGTTTCTCTTTGACTCCAAACTTCTCTCTTAGTTCCTCAATCTTGTTGTGTACAATGGCTTGGTTTGAATATGTGCAAGTTGAGATTCTCCAGGGCAATACTCCAGTTTTATAAGTCCCTTTTGCTCAGCCTCGCGTACGAAATGATGCTTGATATCAATATTCTTAATTCTTCTATGTTGAACCGGATTCTTACCAATGGTTATGGCTGACTTGTGATATACCTCATATTTGTCGGTTTTGATCTCACTAATATAGCTATTTTCAGAATCTTTGTCTGTGCTGTGCTTTTAGAGTACTTTCATGTCAAAAACATGAAGAATTGGAATCATGCTCGATGGATTGCATGGGAGAAGGTTGGAGTGTTTTCTGGACTTTCCTGCGAGAAGAAGGATCGGTCGATCAACACCTCGATCGATCGATCAAAACCCTCAGCCAAAGAAACGCTCGATTTGATGATCGACCTAGCAACTTATGAGATCGGCCACTATTCAAACGATCGATCGATCGTCACCTTGATCGATCGAACAACGCCTGCGAGAAGAAACCTAATTTTCCGTTTTCACACATGTAACGTGGGAGCTATAAATACTCTTTTCTCTTTTATTTTTAGAGAGACGATTTCTTGACAGAGAACATCAGCCTTTTTAGATTTGCAACCTAGGGAGAAGATCTCTACACACTTTGAGAAGAATTTCTAAACCCTCTTTGTTAATTAATTTGTATCTCCATGTCTGAGTGGTTTCTCAAATCAGGTTTAGGGATTCTAGGATTTTAGAATTCTGATGTTAGGAAACAAATATGATTAATTTATAGAAAGATTCTCCATCTAAATTCTTGTTTAATGCATAGGTTAGCCTGATCAACTAATCAATGGATCTAGGTTGTTACAATTCTAGAAGCTTGTTAAGAATCAAACCTAGTTTAGATGAACAATTCTTCTTAACCAACAAAAGTTGATTGTTAAGAAGGATTGTGGATAATTGAACTCATTCGTTAAAGCCTGCTTACAATTTGGAGGCAACGAGAGTTAGGACCTCTAGGTTGATTTACAGAGTAGTAAGCACAGCAAGAGTTGGTTTGTTTGAATTTATGTTCAAGTCGAGAATATGATATGAATAGTTCCTTGAATAGTTTTCCTGACAATGAATTCTAGTTCCCGAAAGAATACACGGCGCTTGATTGCTTTAAGTTATTGTTGAACCCGTTAAGTTGTTAGTTTTATTCTCTTATTTGATTGCTATAACTTGAGATTTGATAGAAATTGAAAGTGTAACTCTGGTTCTCTAAGGAAATCGACCCCTAAGTACTACTAGATTTGTTGTGCACTTGCAGTAGGATATATGGTTAAAACTCGTAGTATCAAGTTTTTGGTGCCATTGCCGGGGAATCAATTGGTTGCCTTTCGATTTTTCTATTTACAGTTTCTAGTCTATATCATTTATTTACGTTTTTCCTTTTTGTTTTGTTTTGTTTTTCTTACAGGTTTATGACCCGAAGAAGTCAAGGTTCTGAAAACCTGCTAAATTTCGACAAGAAAGAGCTTGCTAGGATTGAAAGAGAGAATAGAAAATCCATGAACATGAATCCGCCATCTAATCAAGAACGTTCAGATCAATCGGAATGTTCATGAAACTGTTGAGCAGTTACAAAGGGATTTGGCTCAGCTTAGGAGGCAGCAAGAACAACCTCGACGCAAAGCAATAGGTGATCTGGATACTCCACACACCTATTATCGGAATAAATCTGTTATTCGCCCTCAGCCAATTCAGAGGCAAAATTATGAGATCAAGCCTCAACTGATTGGATTGGTGAAACAATATATCTTCAATGGTCTTCCCAGCAATAATCCCATGGATCACATCGAGAATTTCTAAGACATATGTGGCACAACTAACTTAAATGGTGTTCCTGCTGATTATGTGAAGTGTAAGCTGTTTCATCATTCACTCTCTGACAAGGCATCTAGGTGGCTACGCTCTTTACCTCTAGGTTCGCTTACCACTTGGTTAGAATAACGGGGTGCTTTTCTGGACCAGTTCTACACTAAGTCGAAGACTACGGCTCTTATGTTTCATCTGTTTCCTTTGATTCAAAAGCCTAAACCGCTCGGATTTTAACCCTCTTTCTGATTTTATAGTTGTTTTTGTTGATTGGCAAAGGATGGTTTGAACATATGCAACTAATCCAAAGAAACCATCTCAGAAGGTTAGACGCTTTTCTAATCCTCAGCAAGGACAATCATCTTGGCAACCTTGGGGTAGCGAAAAACTTGGTGCAAGTTTTCCATGGCCAAGGCCAGAAATGACTTACTTTGTCGAGGGTATGGAGGACAAGCTTAACACCTCTGTGGTTAAGGATAACACAATCTACAAGAAAAGAGATGCTAATGATGGTTGGTAGGGATTCCATGAGAGATGACTCTTACCAGATTTCTGTGCAGAGAAAATTTTGATAGACTTGAGATTATGAACGATGTCGTGATGATGTTCGAGAATCTAGGTATGGCTCAGTTTGCATTCACTTCTTACCCATTGTATCCCGAGCCGATTAGGCAACTACTTGAAACTTGCGATCTTCATACTGCTGGTGATCCTCATGCTCCTGTTTATGCATACTATTTCACCTATCTATACAAGGGATCATTGTACACAAACACAGTAGAGGACATCTGCAAGATCTACGCCTTCGATGTGTATAAGAGATGTGAGATGCCACCAAAGAAAGCTCCTGCCAATAATACTCTTTGGAACCTTTTAGCAGAGAGAGGTTTTCAAGGGAGAGACTCCAAGCTGACGCATATCAGGAACTTTGCGATCAGGATTGTTGCTAAGCATCTAGGTTCGACTATTTTTGGAAAGGAGGAGTCACCAAACCTTAGCTTGATTTCCTGCATCATGCCATCGCTCCATCGGTGCCAAATCTTTATAGCACTGGTCAATATGATGAGTAACAGCCCTGCGAGAGTAACTGGGGTTATCTCTTTTCTGACATCCTTACTAGTCGGCGGCACAAAGGCCACCGTGATAGGTCTATGGTTGAGCCTATTGGCAGTCTGCTTACTCCGATCTTCAAATTTCACAGGTTGAACCTCAATAGTGTTCAACAGATTGATAGGATCGAGCATATGGATGCCAGGGCATTAGCCAGATTTGGGTATCTCCTCGAGGGGACTAAGTGGCAGTAATACAACAGGGAATGGAAGATGATTTGGTGTAAGCTTCCAGCCCCAACTGTCACATATATCTCCTGTAGGAGAATGTCATCTTCAAGCCTCACATCACGCATCCAAAGATCACGGGTACAGACCGAGATAGCAGCCATGTGCCGAGAGCCGCTCATTGACGATCATGAAGTTGATATTCTACCCTTTCAAAGCCTACCATCAGAGAACCTTCAGAGTTTCTCTTACCGGAGTTCCCTGAGGAAGAGCTTGGCCTACCACACTACTCTCGAATTTCACCGACCAAGAGTTTCAGGCCTGGCAAGTGGAGAATGCAAGGAGAGACAAGAGTATTCAGAGAAGGATTTGGGACGCTTTGAGGAAGATCTCAACTTCTTTGTGTATGAGTTCTCCTCCCACTGAGAGACCTGCAGTACCTACTGCAGCTGGGACAAGCCGATCTGATGTTGTTGGACATCACCCTGGTAGCGATACTGAGGATGAAGATGATCAGCCCCCAGACCATCGTTTCCCTTATCGTCGCAGAGCACCCAGAGATTGCGAGAGCCAGAACCCTGAGTAGTCTGGCCATTTTTTTACCCTTTCCTTTTTCATTTATTTTTCAGTTTATTATTATTTTTGGTTGTACTGCGTAAGTCGTCTCTTCTTTCAGTTTATTCTCACACCAGGATGGTGTGAAGTAAGTCTGGGGGAGAGCACTTGATGTGACTAACACCCTTTTCTGTTTTGTTCTTTTATTTTTCAACATGATTTTTCTGTTTATTTCTTATATTCTTGAGCTTTTGAGACTAACATCAGATCACTCTGTTTTCGATGATTATCATTGTCTTGGACTGAGTTTTACTTGATTTGTACTTGTCAAGAATCGATTGACTATTGGAAAACCCAGAGACAAAACAACATTCAGTTACATATCACATTCATCTCAGTTTTCAGAGAAATTCATGTTGATTTCAAGTTTAATGTGACCTATTCTCTTATCAAGGGAGCTGGTATACTTGGGATCGAGTCCTCTTTTCATTGCAATGACAGATTTTCCTACGATAGTATGGTTTCCGCGGGGAAAAATTCATTTCAAGTAGTTATGCTTACTCTGAGGCAATTATACAACAATTAAATAAACTAATAGGGAGAAACTTGTTGAAATCCAATAAAATGCCAATAAAAAAAATGATATCCTACGTAAGTAGGGAGAAATTGGCTGAAACAGAATGAAATGAGAGGAAAGGGACCATATAAAAGGCAGTCTTGATATTGAAAGAGAAACTCATGTGTCCTTTGATCGATTACCCTCGATGAGACCACACCTAGATTTCTTTAGGAAGTGAGTGTGAAGCATATGATTTTTTGGTTTGAATTGTGAAATGTGATTTTGGTGTTTGCCAAGCCTGGGGAAGTTCAAGGTGGTCTTGATATTGACAGGTAATTTTCTTGTTACTACTTGGGACTTGATGTGCAGAATATGATGAGGGTATAGTGTATGTTGAGTTGAATCTTCTTACTTTTTTTTTCTCTCTTTGCTTGGGGACAAGAAAAAAGTTAAGTCTGGGGGAATTGATATACCTCATATTTGTCGGTTTTGAGCTCACTAATATATGTATTTTCAGAGTCTTTGTATGTGTTTTTAAAGTATTTTCAGGTAAAAAATGTGAAGAATTAGAATCATGCTCGATGGATTGCATTAAAGAAGATTTGAGTGTTTTCTGGACCTTCCTGCGAGAAGAAGGATCGGTCGATCAACACCTTGATTGATCGATAAAACACTCAGCCAAAGAAACACTCGATTTGATGATCCACCTAGCAATTTAGGAGATCGACCACTATTAATCGATCGATCATCACCTTGATCAATCGAACAACGTCCGCGAGAAGAAACCTAATTTTCCATTTTTACACATGTAACTTGAGAGCTATAAATACTTTTTTTTTTCTTTTATTACGCCACATTTGGCCTTGTTATCAAGTTTCTTTCTTTTCTCATTGGGTATATGCACATAGCATAAACTTCCAAACACTTTCAAGCGTTTTACACTCAGTTTGGTTCCACTCCATTTCTCTATTGGCATTACGTCTTCAACAAAATATTTGGTGGGTAGAAGATTTTGTATATCGTTTGATGTAGTGACTACCTCAGCCTATAGTTTCTTTCGAAGACCTTGATCCACAAGCATTGAACGTGCCATTTCTACTAATGTTCGGTTCTTTTTTCCGAAGACACCATTTTGTTGAGGAGAATAAGGTGTTGTGACTTGTCATTGAATTCCAGCCTCTTGACACAATTTGATGAAATTTTTGGATGTGAATTCATCCCCTCCATTGGTTCTTGGTTGCTTGACCCTTTTGTCAGATTGATTCAACATCTTGAACATTGAAAGAACCTCGCTTTTGTTTTCGATGAAGTACATCCAACTCATACGTCTATAGTCATCAATGAAAGATATAAAATATTTGATGCCACTCATTGATTCATTTTGTATAGGACCACACATAGCCGAGTGTATCGATTCCAATTCATCACTAGTTTTTGTTTGAGACTTCTTAGGAAATTTCCTTCTCGATTGTTTTCCCATCTCACAAGATTCACATATCTCTTTTGTGACTTCAAACTTTGGAAGATTATCCACCATCTTCATCTTTTGCATCACCTTTAATTTGTCAAAACCAACATTCCCCAAGCGCCAATGCCATAGGCTTAGTTTGTTGTCGTTTTCTTCATGTGCAAGCAATGCATTTGCTTCCGATTTGCTCCATCTAAACTGAAAACTCTTGTGCTTTATTTTGTTATTCAATATGTTTCTTCCTTGAGGATCATATATGATCCATTCGACACCATTTGTTAAATGCTTAACAGATTCTTTGATAAGTCTGGCACTAGAAAGACCTCTTTGATGATCTTCTCTCCTTTGCTTGTCATCACCGCTCTATTCTTGATCACATCCCAAAGCTTTCTCATCTTTATGATTGTTTTTATTTTAATCTTCGAAAATCCGTATGCTTCTCCATTGAAGATCGGAATAACTTGTTGTGTTGTTCCCTTCATAGCTCTAATACCATGTAAGAAGCCAAAGCTTCTTTTATTGATCTCAAGAACACACCAAGTTTGTTGTTTCTTCTGAGTCACGAAATCAAAATAGAGTAGAAAAGAGAAAACAGAGTTTGAGAAATAAAAACTTTATTAATCACACAAATGTTGAAGTTGTTTACAAATGAGTACAAAGGTATTTATAATTGTGGAGCTTAAACGAACCGACGCTTGTTAGAGTCACATCTCTTGACACATCTCTGTTGGACAAACAAATTCATATACAAACCTATACGACTCTTACGAAAAGACACGAAGCATGTTTGAGTGGTTGTAACCTTTGGTTGTGGTAAATAACTTAATTAAATAATTATTACTAACTGTACTGGAATATGATCAAGTCTTCATCGTATATCATTAAACAACTTTAGGGTTTCGTATAAACTATAAGATTTATGTATTGGTTTTTTTATATGTGTGTATGAATAGATACAATCAAATGGTTGTGTTTGTTTGTAAGTTTGTGTCTTTAGGTTTAAGGATGTCTCTTAGAAGACATAACCTTTAGTGAATAGGTATGTTGTAAACTATATATACTCTTGTTGATAATTAATAAAGACCGATTTGGTTGATTAAACAAAAATGTGAAACATAAATAAAACAGAGCATCGACATTGAAGAAGAAACATAGATATTCAATTTTGAGAGAGAGAAACAAACTAAAGTTTGTTGTTGTCCAATCCTAAACAAAAGGAAGATCAAACTTCAAGGAAGTGCACAAGTTAAGATGATCAATCTTCAGACCTTGAGAAGAGAGTATGAAAATCTGAAGATGGAAGAAGATGAAACAATAAATGATTTCACAACAAAATTGATTAATCTGAGTAATCAATTAAGAGTCCATGGAGAAGAGAAGTCTGATTACCAAGTGGTTCAAAAGGTTCTCATCTCCATACCACAAAGGTTCGATAGTATCGTTGGGGTACTCGAACAAACAAAAGATCTATCAATTCTCTCAGTCACAGAATTGATAGGAACCCTAAAAGTGCATGAGAGGCGTCTAAATCTTCGAGAAGATCACATCAATGAGGGTGCCTTCTATGGAGAAAAGCTTGGCTCAAGACGAGATAAAAAACAAAGTAAGAAACGCCATGAGAAGACCAACAAGTGGTGTGGCGTGTGCAAGATGAACAATCACAATGAGGTCGATTGTTTCAGGAAAAAGAAAGAGAATGGTTCACAGAGAAGTGTAACCAACGAAAGGAAGTGCTATGTTTGCAACAAGCCAGGGCACATAGCAAGAGATTGTCGACTTAGGAAGAGTGAAATAGCACATCTAAGTTTTGAAGAATCCAATGGTGAAAGTGAAGATGAGTGTCACATGCTCTTTAGTGTCGTTGAAGATAAAGAGACTTCAACTTTAGGTGATGAATCTTGGCTAGTTGACAGTGGCTGTACCAATCACATGTCAAGAGATTCAAGACATTTCATTAATCTAGATCGAAGCAAGAAGATAACCATTCACATTGGGAATGGTGGTAAAGTCATATCTGAAGGAAAAGGAGACATATAAGTGTCGACTAACAAAGGAGGAGATCATATCATCAAAAATGTCCTTTATGTACCCGATTTGGCAAGGAATTTACTAAGTGTTTCTCAAATGATATCCAATGGATATCGACTGATTTTTGAGAATGAAAACTGCATCATCCAAGACCCAAAAAGGAGGAAGATCATGGACGTTAAGATGAAGGAAAAAAGCTTTCCAATTGAGTGGAAAAGGTCAAGCGAAGAAACGTATGTAGCATACAAAGAAAAAGAAGCAAAATGAGTGCTAAGGTACGTTAAAGGTACTTTGAACTATGGCATTCAATTCAAACAAGTAGAAGAACCAGAATTGGTAGGGTTCCATCATAGTGATTGGGGAGGTTCGGTTGAAGACAAGAAGAGCACAAGCGGCTATGTTTTTACAATAGGATCAGGTGCTTGCTGTTGGAATTCAAGCAAACAAAAGACGGTGGCTCAATCAACTGCTGAGGCCGAGTACATTGCAATTTGCTCTGCAGCAAATCAAGCAATATGGATGCAACACTTAGTGAATGAACTCGGATTTAACACTGGAAAAGGTACTCATATATTATGTGATAATCAATCTGATTGCTATAGGAAAGAATCCAGTTCAACATCGTCGAACAAAGCATATCGACATCAAATATCACTTTGTAAGAGAAGCTGAGCAAGAAGGGAGAATCAAACTTGAGTATTATCCAGGAGAGTTTCAAGTCGCAGACATTCTAACCAAATCTCTAAGCACATCACGGTTTGAAGCTTTAAGAGAAGAACTAGGAGTCACGATGAAGCCATAATCAAGGAGGAGTGTTGGAATATGATCAAGTCTTCATCGTATATCACTAAACAACTTTAGAGTTTCGTATAAACTATAAGATTTATGTATTAGTTTGTTTAATCGAATAGGTGTGTATGAATATATACAATCGAATGGTTATGTTTGTTTGTAAGTTTGTGTCTTTAGGTTTAAGGATGTCTCTTAGAAGACATAACCTTTAGTGAATAGGTATGTTGTAAACTATATATACTCTTGTTGATAATTAATAAAGACCGATTTGGTTGATTAAACAAAAACGTGAAACATAAATAAAACAGAGCATCGACATTGAAGAAGAAACAGAGAGATTTGATTTTGAGAGAGAGAAACAAACTAAATTTTATTATTGTCCGATCCTAAACAAAAGGAAGATCAAACTCCAATATGTACTAATTTATATAATCATAAGAAACTCGATTTGTCAAATTGTCGAACAGAGGTGAAGAGAGGCACAAGTGTAAGAGATGTTTATGTTATTGATCATTAGGGTAAATACATGACTTATAAACTAGAGGTTACATAGCGATAAGTTAAGCAATATTCTCAAAAGATATGATGAACCACATACAGAAAACAAAGGAGTAAATAGCGGAAAATATATATCTCAACACCTCTTCAAGTGGGAGCATGTAGATAGTAAGCTCCCAACTTATCAAGAAACCGGACAAACTCTTTGTGCCCAAGCGATTTGGTTAAGATGTCTGCAAGTTGTGCTTTTGTGTTCACATAGAGAGTTTGAACTGTCTTGTTTAGTATCTCATCTCGAACAAAGTGGATATCCACTTCCACATGTTTTGTTCTTTCATGTTGTATTGGGTTGGCTCCTAGATGAATCACCAATTCGCTGTCAGTGTAGATGTTCATAGGATGAGTGTGAGTAAGCCGAGATCAGTGAGAACTCGTTTAAGCCAAAGAAGTTCTTGTGTAAAAAATGCCATAACCCTATATTCAGCCTCAGTGGAAGATCGACTCACCGTTGGTTGCTTTTTAGTTTTCAAAGTGATAAGTGAAGTCCCAACTGCACAAAGTACCCGTTATGGAGCGACATGTAAAAAGACAATTAACCCAATCGGAGTCACACCAACCATTAATCTGCAAGTCCGAATAAGCTCTTAGTAAAATGCCTTGGCCAGGATTAATTTTCAGATAATGGACTGTTTTTAACGCAGCATTCCAGTGATCAATTCGTGATGCCTTCATTAACTGAGTAAGATAAATCCGGGCGTGTAACCGCTAAGTAGATTAAGCGTCTAATGATGCGACGATAAGATTCTGGATCAGTAATAAAAGGAGATTCAGATTCGAGCCAAAGTGTGATTCTGCTCGAGTGGCAGAAGTGATGGCTTTGCACCTAGCAAGCCAGCATCGATAATAACATCCAAAGTGTACTTTCCCTACGAAAGATAGATACCAGAACTGTTGCGTGCAACTTCTAACCCAAGAAAGTACTTCAAGATACCAATATATTTCATGTGAAAGCATGTGGAAGGTACTGTTTAAAACTTGCTATATCGTCAGAATTGCTGCCACTAATCACCAAATCATCAACGTAAATCAGAACCTGTAGAACTTGACGCAATTCATAACCTTGCACCGCAGAAATAGCCAAAAACAATAGAACTGTACTCATTTTTGCAACCAGTTCAAACGTTTTACTGTAATCTACACATTATTTGTTATTCCCAAGCACCACCAAACTAGCCTTGTACCTTTCTAGTGTACCATCTGATCTGTATTTGAGTTTATATACCCACTTATTTCCAAGAGTCTTTTTACCAGGTGGAAGCTTAGTTAAAGTCCATGTTCCCTGTAAAGCTGAAATTTCTGTTTTCATTGCTTTGCGCCAGTTGGCATTAGTACATGCCTGCTTGTAGTGGCATGCCTGCTTTAGTACATGCCTGCTTGTAGTGGCGTGGTTCAAGGATTGCAGAGACTGCTGTAAAGTATGCCGTGTCGTTCTGTAAATCGAAAACAGGACACACAATTGGCAATCGGATATCGAGAATTTAACAACCCTAACATTGGCGAAGAAGTGACTGTATCAGTCACATACTCTCGCAGTTTTGCAGGTGGTGTGCGTTGTCTACGACCTCTTCCAAAGTTCGTTTCTGGTTCTGGTGCAGAGACATCAGCCGTGGGAACTAGTGGTGACACGAGGTGATGATTTAACGAAGAAGCAGCTGCTACTTGAACTGATGGCAATGGTAGTTGCGTAGCAGTTTCAGTTGGTGCTGCAACTTCATTTGGTGATGATGATATCGCAGGTTGTGGAGCTCTGACAGTATCATCTTCATCTTCTGAGTCGATGTCAAACGCAGGAGGAGGTAGGGAAGACGAAGCAGAAATTGCAGGGTCTGCAACAGAGTCGAAAAGGAACTCATTTTATGAGAAAATGACATCACGAGATCCAAAAAACTGGTGCAGCTCAAGATCATATAAACGCCAAGCTTTATGTGCATTGGGGTATCCAACAAATATGCAGCGACGTGTGTGTGGAGCAAATTTTTCACCGTGATGATTCAACTTCTTTGCATAACAAAGTGAACCAAACACCCTAATGTGGCTGTAGTTTGGAGAGGTTTTGTAAATCTGATCATAAGGAGTGACTCCATTGAGAATGTTTGTTGGTGTTCGATTAATTAAATAGGCTTCTGTGAGTACACACTCGCCCCAAAACTCTACAAGTAATTTAATTTGGAACCGCAAAGCTCTTGCCACATTCAGAATATGTCGATGTTTAAGTTCGACAGGTCCATTCTGTTGTGGTATAGGAACACATGATATCTCATGACAAATTCCGTAGTGTAGAAATTAATCTCTCATGGACAAGAATTCATCACCATTGTCACTCCTAACTGCCTTAACTCCACGCTTAAGAGAAAAGACAATAATACTTTGAATGCTTCTGTAAATTCAATGTAAAAGTCACACAATGTTTTCTCCTTCTATGATTCTATTTTATACACTTAACCAATTCCTCTATTACACAAAGGCTTCTATCTCCGTAAACAATCATGACCCTTCATCTCGTCAAGTCTTCTAAAGTCTGCTTCATCAACGGTTCTGGTTGATGCTCCTCTCCTCCTTTCTTAAGAGACTTCTTCTTTCTAGTGTAGACGTTCCAGGGCATATCAGCACAATAATAGCAAAGAAATTTTTGAAATGCTGCTGCGTTTCACTCTTTTCAACCATTATGTACACTCAAACACCACGAGAATAGTCATCCACAATCATTAGAAAACACCGAGCACCCAAGTGAGCCTGTGTTTTATAACGGTCCCCAGATGTTTGTGTGGATGCAAACTGAACATGTCTTGTGATTAAAATCACTACATCTAGAATCGAAACCTGGGAAAAGTTTAAAAGTTGTACAGATGGATGTCCCATCCTTCGATGCCACAAGACCACCTTATCTTCTCGTTTAGCAGCTACGGGTCCGACACTCTCCAAGCCTCTAAACAAATATACTCCATTCACCTGTTTACCAACTCCAATCACCGTCCTCATATTGTGATACTACGAGTTTTAACCCAATATCCTACTGCAAGTGCACAACAAACGAAATAGTATTTAGGGATAGAATCCACGAAGAACTAAGTTACACTCTCAATTCCTATTAAATCACAAGCTATATCAATCGAATAAAGGAAGTGGTATCTAACAACTTAGATGTGAATGTAATCAAATAATTAAAGCAATCGGATGTCGGGTATTAATTCGGGAGTTAGAATTCTTGTCAGGGAAACTATTCAGGAACTACTCTAATATTATTCTCGGCTTGAACATGAGTAAAGGCAAACCAACTCTCGTTGAATCTATCCCTCTATCGATAACCTAAAGGTCCTAACTCTCATTGGTTTCAGATTACAAATATGCTTTATCGTTTGGGTTCAATTACCCACAATCCAACCTAGCATCAACTCTCGTTGGTAGTGAAGGAATTGCTCTTCTAATCTAGTTCCAGTTCTTAACAATCTTCTGGAAGGTTAACAACCTAAAATCATTGACTAGGTGATCAGGCTAATCTATGCATTAAATTTGAGTATTAGAAGGAGAATCATCTACTAATCAATCTTATTTGTTCCCCATCAATGAATTCTAAAACCCTAGAATCCCTAGATCCGATCTAAGATCTACTCAGACATAGTACAACAAATTTGGCAAGTCATGATGAACTGAAATTGAAATTGAATAAAGATAGAATAAAGAGGATTCAGAAATTCTTCTCAAGTATGAAGACTCTCCTCTAATTAAAATAGGTTAAAGAGTATTTATAGGGCCCAAAACAAGGGTTGAAAATCGCGAAATTAGGTTTCTGCGAAAGGCTAGGATTGATCGAGCACTAGGCGATCGATCGATCCCTTGGATGATGAGTCCATCTTCTCAGAAACCAAGTCGTTCTTCAAATCGTGCGCATAATTCTTTGAGATGGCTGATCGATCAATCCTTGATAGATCGATCAGTCCTTCCTTTCGTGGAGAATGACGGAAAATGCTTCAAACCTCTCCAAAGTCCACCTTCAAACATGATTCCAACTCTGAACATTTTTGACCTGAAATGTCAATAAAACATAGACAGATTTCCCAAATATAATTGTAATAATGAGCTCAAAACCGACAAAATATGAGGAACATCAATTCCCCCAGACTTACCTTCTTGCTTGTCCTCAAGCAAAGAAAGAAAGACCGTAGGAAATCACGTCTCATCAGACAAATGATTCTCTCGAGATTTTGCACATCAAGTCCAAAGTGATCACAAGAATACGACTCATCAAAATTGAGACCACCTTGTATTTCCCCTAGACTTAGCAAACACAACAATCTCGTGTCACAACTCAAAACAAACAATCAGAGCTCACATACTGACTCCCTAATAAATCTAAGTGCAGTCTCATTCGAGGGAATATCGATCAAAAGGCTTAGAGTTCCTAATTATATTCTCTAGACTACCTTCAGTTTGATTCCATCTCTCTCTTTTCATAAGAACAATTCTTACCAGTAAGTTGCTTCATTGGAGTTTTCCTTCAGTAAGCTAATCAATAAAGTGAAAAAGGTCACATCATTGGATGTATCCTTAAAGACATCTAATTCACTCTAAAAATTCGCAGCGTCATTGGAAAACTTTTACCCTAGGCTAACTTAATGCAAAGATTTATATCGAGTCAAAATTTTTGGCTCAAAATGCCTGAAAATGGTGAAGAGAGATACATAACCAAACATACAAGGAACATCTTTCACAGAGTAAAGAGAAGGAACATACCTGATGTATTACCAATTCCCTTGACGACATGATTAAGTCAAGTTAGGTGTGAAATCAGCATGAAATCCCCTAAAAGTTAAGATGAGTGTGCTCTAAAACTGAGTGTTGCTTTGTCTCTAAGTTTTCCAATAGTCTAATCGATTCCTGACAAATGCAAAACAAGTGACACTAAGTTCAGGATAATGCTAAGGAAATAGAAAATCAAATGATCTGATGTCAGTCTCAAAAGCTCAAAAATTCAGAAATAAAAGAGGGAAATAGTCGGCGGGTAGGTGCAGTAGGTGCGGCAGCATGCTCGTCACGATCGGCGTCATGTACACTCATAAAAAAGGTAGCTGGGATCCTCCTCAATGGGTTCTAGATGGTCGGTTGAATCGACCTCTTCCTCCTCTCGTTCTCAACCTGCCACTCTCTGAACTACCGATCCGTGAAGTCCGGCGAGTAGTGAGGCAATCCGAGTTCCTCCTCAGGAAACTCGGGAAGTAGAAAGCCAGAAGATGGAGCGGCGGATGCTGGAGGTACAAACTGAGTGAAGGTGGAAGCTCCAGCTCTCCGAGATCGAGCTCGCGGTGCAGTCTCCTTCTCCTTGAGCTTACCGGACATCTCGGGATGCGACAAGTCAGGTCTGAACTCCACGTTCTCTCTACAGCTTACTGAAGTGAGGTGGGGGCTGGGAGGGTGAAGTACATCATCTGGGGCGTATCATCGAAAAACATCCACTGCTTCTTCTCGAGAAGGTACCCAAATCGCGCCAAGGCAGCTGTATTGATCAAATCGATCCTCTGAATAACCTCTTTCTGCTCGAGGTCCAACCCATGGTGCATGAAGATCAGTGTAAAAAGACTACCGATTGGCTCAACCACTACCTTCCTCGGGTCACCTCTGTATCTACGCCTGATCAGCTCATTGGAAAAAAGTAGCCCAGTTGATGTTCAAAGGTGGTCCCGCAGCGAGAGTAGGATCATGGTAGAGATTCGGGACCATAGGAGAGATATCGTCGTGCAGAATCGTCGACCCGATGTGCTTGGGGACTATCCGAATGGCCGGGTTCCTGATGTGCGTGAGCTTCGAGGCCTTACCTTGATACTCGTCACCTGACAACACATACCACAACTCGTTCTTTGGTGGCATGTTCTTTGGTGTTTTCTGCCCAACAACATACTCGTCAAAACCGTAAATCTGGCACAACTCATGAATTGTGATAGTGTAGAGGGCTCCTCTGTACCGGTACGCCCGATATTGTGCGTAGACTTGACCATGGGGGTCGGTGCAAGCATGTAGATCACACGTTGCCAAGAACTGCCTGACGATCTCTGGATACAGTGGATAGGATTTGAAGCAGAACTTGGTTAGACCGAGGTTGTCCAACAGCTGAACAACATCTCCTAAGATGCCCATCCTATCTAGCATCTCGCGGCAGAGGAACTTGGTTGGGATCAACGTGTTTGTCAGGAGTTGATCATAGAAACTTTCGTGAAAGCTCTTCCAACCGTCTCCCTCAGTCCTTTCCTTGTATGCTGTAGAATTCCTGACAAGAGCGGGGGCATCCCGATTAGCCACACTATCGACAAAATAGGTCTGATCTGTTCTTGGCCACGGCAAACAGTCATTGAGTTAACCTTGTCTGTGCACATTGTCGTACTGTCGTGACGATGGACCGCGCTGCAGTTTTGAAGATGCTCTGACATTCTGTGTAGGTTTTCTAGGATTGGAAGTGGATGTGCGAACCATCTACAAAGAAAGAACAGATACACAACCGATATAATGAGTTTGTGACCGAGAAAATTCATAAAAAATTCAAAATCTTATGTGTGAAAACGATCAGTGGTTCGAATTCTCATTCAAATAAACAATATCAACATCCAGCAATGCATCAATCGAACCACATCAAATTAAAATAAAGCCTAAAAATTTCAAAATTTCCCTGAAATTTCTCCTTCAACCTAACGAGCAATCTCTAATCAAAATTTAACAATCCACACAGCAAGAGGGGGTCGAATCTATGTAAGTATGAGCATCTGTATAAGTTAATCGATGAAAATCAACCAAGAAAACAAGTTCCCCTTTTACCCAATTCATCCTCCAAATCAGATCAAAATTTCAAATTTAGAGGGCATACATTTACAAATCGGAGTTATAAACCACAAAATCAGATAGAGGATGATCTTTTAAGTGGATTAGGCTTTTGAATCGTCAAAATCGGGCGAAAAACGAGAGAGAAATCGAGTTCTTAGAATTTTCGCAAATAGGGTTTCGCGAAAAGTAACTGCTCTGCGCGTTTAAGAAGACGAACTTGGGTCAGGGATCGGACGCCATTCAGATGGCGGAGCTGCTTGAGTGAGGTTTTCTCACTCCTTGGACACTTATCTCCTCAATGATGAATCTTTTCAACTGTTCATCTTTCGTGTGTATCGTCCTTCCTGATGCATCCAGCAATGCAACAGTTCCATCGCGACTTATCTCTTTTACCGTGTAAGTTCCACCAGCATCAATACCAGGGCTGCCTTCAAAAATCTTTATAACAAGACCATTAACATCGTAATTGCAGAATTTGTGAAGACGATAAAGGATACAAGTGTCTTGATGTTCAGGCGAGTCTCTCTCATGTTCACGAAACAACTCATATTGTTCGTCACAGTCACTATCTTCTTCACCATCTTGAATCATACCACAGAAACGACTCGAAGAAGCTCGAATGGGGAATGAAACATCCCGATCAATGTTCTGCAACACAACTCTCTGACTCAGAAAGTCTAACTTGGTGCCAGCGGTGTTGAGGAACGGCCTTCCCAACAAGATCGGAACAACTCCTTCTCTTGCCATCTCTACAACCGTAAAATCTGCAGGGATCTTGCAATACCCGACCAGGACACTGAAGTCAACAAGTCTCCCTTTAGGGACCTTGGAAGATACATCTCCAAACGAAACAGAGGAGTGATGTTCCTGCATTAGCTCGATATCAAGTTTCTCCATAGTCTTCAAGGAGATAACATTAATACTAGCTCCAGAATCGCATAGAGCATCATTGAAAACCAGCTGTCCAACCCGACACAGTATCCTAAACTATCCCTGATCCTCTACCTTCTCAAGCTCTTTAGGGTATGGAGCTTGAGGATCGTGCTTGCTCTCAACCAAAATCCATGCTTCAGATTTCACCACATTGCAAGATTCTCTGGGAATTTTTTCAACTTTCCCAGGTAAAGCTCCTTGGGGGCGTCTCATAGCTTCCATAGTCTGAGCAACTTGTGTGTCCAGCTTCTTGAGGTGCATAGAGACTGACTCAAACTTCCCATTCAGGTTACTGTAGATGTTATCCATCTTAGCATTAAGCTTTCTGGTAGTCTTATGTTGCTCAACAGCGAGCTGCTGAATCAGGGCTTTGATTTCTTCGTTCGACGTCCCTAAAGGTGCTGCTGGAGGTTGTTGCTGCATTGGCGGCGGCACATATGGCTTGTACGGTCTTTGCCAATTACTCCCTCCTGCGTTCTGAGCAAATGGTCTCTGGTTGTTCCATTTCTGCCCTGAGTTATGGATAAATGGCTTTCTCTGAAAAAGTGACCCTTGAGGCAGTGTGGGTGCTGGGAAAGTGGCGTCTTGAGGGTTCTCAACATTAGTGCTCCTGTAGGAGAGGTAGTTCGAGTTATGTTCCCTGTTCTGCCAGTTGACATAGTCGACCTCCTTCTGATCTTCAGAGTCAGCCGCAACATCTTGAACCTGAGCTACTTCTCTACTGTCCTCAACCTGATTCACACCCCTATGACTACCTTGATTTGCTCGGATTAGCATATCTAACTTCTCAGCAATGTCATCGATCCTTTGACTTTCCACACTGTTTACCTTCCTACCCCGATCATACTCCGGACAATGACTACCAGAACTTGCAGCTAGGTTGTCGATCAGAGTGAAAGATTCGTCTCTAGTGTTGGTCATGAAATCCCCATTGATGGCAGCATTCAGAGAGTTTTTGTACTCCCACTCGATTTCGCTATAGAAGGTGTTAAGGAGCTGTTCATCCGAGTACCCATGGTGCGGACAGTCTCGCTGGTACTCCTTGAAACTTTCCCACGCTTCATTCAAAGATTCCCCAGATCGTTGCTGAAACAATGAAAGCTTGCTCCTGAGAGCTGCAGTCTTGGACTTCGTGTAGAAATGGTCGAGAAATACTATTCGAACCTGAGCAAACGTGGTGAGTGATCCTGGAGGTAGTTGAGTGTAACCACATGGAAGATCTGTTAGAGAGTGAGTGATGGAAGAGCTTACACTTCACATAATCAACATGTACACCATTAGAGCTAGTGGTCCCGCATATGTCCTCGAAGTTCTCTATGTGGTCCATAGGATTCTCCCCTGGAAGTCCATTGAAGACATACTGCTTGACTAACCCAATGAGCTGAGGTTTGATCTCATAATCATTCCTCTCAATAGCAGGAGGTTGGATAGCTGAGCGATTTCGATAGTAAGTGTGTGGAGTGTCCATGTCTCCTATCGCTCTGCGTTGAGCAAGCTCCCGTACTCTTCTAATCTCAGCCAACTCTCTCCGCAACTGATGTACCATTGTGGCCATGTCATGCGGATCCTGCGCTTGATTTTGGAGGATTCATATTCCTAGCTCTTCGGGTTTCTCTCTCAATTCTTGCAAGCTCTTGATTATCTAAATTAAATAGGTGTTCTGACCCTTGACTTCTGGCTATACACCTGGAAAAGAACAAAAGTAAACAAAAAGAAAAACGTAAGTAACTATATAAACTTGAAACTGTGAACAGAAAATCGAAAGGCAACTATTGGTTCCCCGAGTGCCAAAAAACTTGATAATACGAGTTTTAACCCTATATCCTACTGCAAGTGCACAACAAACGAAATAATATTTAGGGATCGAACCCACAAAGAACTAAGTTACACTCTCAATTCCTATTAAATCACAAGTTATATCAATCGAATAAAGGAAGTGTTATTTAACAACTTAGATATGAATGTAATCAAATAATTAAAGCAATGAGATATCGGGTATTAATTCGGGAGTTAGAATTCTTGTCAGGGAAACTATTCAGGAACTACTCTAATATTATTCTCGGCTTGAACATGAGTAAATGCAAACCAACTCTCGTTGAATCTATCCCTCTATCGATAACCTAAAGGTCCTAACTCTCATTGGTTTCAGATTAGAAATAGGCTTTATCGTTTGGGTTCAGTTACCCACAATCCAACCTAGCATCAACTCTCGTTGGTAGTGAAGGAATTGCTATTCTAAACTAGTTCCAGTTCTTAACAATCTTCTGGAAGGTTAACAACCTAAAATCATTGACTAGGTGATAAGGCTAATCTATGCATTAGATTCGAGTATTAGAAGGAGAATCCATCTACTAATCAATCATATTTGTTTCCCAACAATGAATTCTAAAACCCTAGAATCCCTAGATCCGATCTAAGATCTACTCAGACATAGTACAACAAATTTGGCAAGTCATGATGAACTGAAATTGAAATTGCATAAAGATAGAATAAAGAGGATTCATAAATTCTTCTCAATTATGAAGAGATCTTCTTCCTAGCTTACTAATATACCTCATTTATACCGAATTATAGCTTACTAATTCATATGTGTTCTTTAGTCTTTGTCGTGTTCTTCGAGTCTTTTCAAGTACAAAACGCAAGGACACTTTGGATTCCACATGCTGAACAAGAGTGGAGCTTAACTTTGGATTTTTCCACTTCGAGTTTAACGATCGATCGAGCAACACCAAGATCGATCGATCATAACTTTAGATAGGGAAACTTGCACTCGATCCGATGACCGACTTCTCGCGCCTGATACGATCGACCCCCACTCGTCTATGTTATGCGCACGATCCATTGCACGACCTAGCACTTGGAGATCGATCGAGCCATTTAGGGAGAAGTTCCGCACTATCCTTTGCACGATACAGAAGTTTTACGATCGAATGAAGAAAGGTTGATCGATCGGGCAGTCTAAGGATCGATCGATCCACGACTCCGCAAAGCAAAAAGGGAATTTCCTTATTTTGTGCCAGTTGGTTTTAAACTATATATTAGGTTAAAAACATGTTTTTAGATATACTTTTACCGAGAGAAAAAGCAGCAGACTCTTATTGTAACCTAGAGGAGAAGGATTAAGATCTCTACATCCTTAGATAAGATCCATGAACCTCTATTGCATCTATTTTGAGTTTTGAATGAATTTCCTTACAATTGCTTGCTTGTTCTCTATTTCCATGTCTGAGTAATTCATAGTCAGGTTTAAGGTATTCTAATGATCTTAAAGGGATCAAGGATGAGGAAAAAATAGGTCTCAATTATGGAATCTCAACCTAGAAACATGGTTAATGCTTAGGTTAGAGTAGCTAACTATTCTATGATCTCAGATTGCTTATTATCCCTGAAGTTTAATAAGAACCAGAACCTTTCTAGGTAAGCAACACCTTCACTACCAACGAGAGTTGATGGTAGGTTGGGTTGTGGACACTTAGGAACGGTCAATACTGCATTGTTAGATTCCCAAAACCAATGAGAGTTAGGATCTCTAGGATCTAGGCATAGTGATTATTGCTGTGAGAGTAGGTTAGTCAACTGTTATTTCTTAGTCGAGAGCGGAACTGATCTTGCCTGATTTCCTAGTGAATCCCCTAAACTTGATGTCTTCGATATTGTTTACATTAATTTCCTAGTTACACTCGATTGCACTCGAAACATCTACCGATTTAGCTCTAGTTAAATAATCAAATCGTTAGTGTGGCCATTGGTCTTCATGGATTCGATCCCTAAATACTATTACGTTTGCTGTGCACTTGCAGTAGTATATATGGTTAAAACTCGTTGTATCACTTACAAACTCTCAAAACTATGTAAATTTCTTTGAGATGACTGATCGATCGATCCTTGATAGATCGATCGGTCCTTCCTTTCGTGGAGAATGACGGAAAATGCATTAAACCTTTCCAAAGTCCACCTTCAAACATGATTCCAACTCTGAATGTATTTGACCTGAAATCTCAATAAAACATAGACAAATTTCCCAAATATAACTCTAATAATGAGTTCAAAACCGACAAAATATGAAGAACATCATATTGCGGTCCTAGAGAACAGTAAATCGATTAGCCATTTGCACCACACATCTAGTGTCATCCATTAATTGTCCCACATAAATTAAATCCGATTTCATCTCCTCAACAAAGAACACTGATTCCAAAACCAAATCTTTGCCTTATTGATCATAGAAGGTGGAGTGTGAAGCAAGAAATCCAAGAAGAAGCAATTGGGGGCGCACGCGGGAAGGAGAGGACCTCGGGGAGTTCTCGGGATGCGGGCGACCACGATTGCGGGAAGTACCGCAAGGACCGAAGGACCTTGGCTGCGGTACATGAAAAGGATCGAGCGGGACAGCGACTCTTCGAGAGCTTCGAGAAGGACGCAGCCGGCCCCACCATCCGTACGAGAGGGGTGCGACTTTCCCGAAGAACCTCGAACTCTGTTCTCTCGGGATACGAGATAGAAGAGGCAGGGTGGGGACCAAGGACTGCTCCTAGTACCGCTGTGGACCCGAGCTTACCTCATGGAGCCATTGAAGACTCCGCGGGCCCACCAGGTCGCCTTCGCCCCGGGAAACCCACCCGCGGGACCACTTCAGCCGGAGCCACCTCTTCAACGGCTTCCTGCAAGAACCAACGGCTAGTTTGGATATTTTGTGTCCTCTCTTCACCCATTTGATCTATATATATATGTATGGATTGTCATGAAAAAGTTATAGATTTTTGATTCTATCAAAATGTATTCTTTCCTTGATTCTCTCTTCCAATCTCTACACATTGAGTCCTAAAGTCCATCTTAGGGTCTCCCAATCTTATATTCTTACATGCCTAACGTAACGGTGCCTTCCAGACTAGTCAACCTCTTTACCATCTGCCAAAATCTCTAGAATTGGAGGTATAGTGTATGTTTTGAAGGCAATGACACTTCCCAGTTATATGCATTGTTTGTCGGAGCAGAACTGTTTCGTGCATTGACCAGAGCTGTCACGGTTTGCCACTGCTCGTCCGTAGGTCCCACCACCGCATCTGTGTCACGGTCTGTGAGAACATAATTAGCACGATCAGAGTTAGACGCAGTGTAAACAGCGTTGGCTCTGTTAGTTCCTTGATATCCACCACAAGCAGAGCTTCCTCTACCACGCCCACGGGCTGCAATTGGCTTTGAACGAGGGTGATCACCCTTCCATTCCAGGTATCCATACAGTGCAAAAAAATGATCAGTGAGATGTCCAGATCATAAGGTGAAATCGTGTGACTTTTTTCGACACGAGGCACATTATTAATAGAATCGTCTGTCATGATTCTTATTGAAAACGGAAGGAGGAAAGAGTTTTAGTGAAATTTTTTGAGCAATGGCTCTAATACCATGTCAAATTGTCGAACAGAGGTGAAGAGAGGCGCAAGTTTAAAAGTTTTTTTCTGTTATTGATCATTAGGGTAATTACATGACTGATAAACTAGAGTTAGTTCCCAAGTGGATTGGCCTAAGTCTCATATATACTTGAGTTAATTGCCCATCCAACAATGGTCCGTCTAGCCATGAGTTCAGGCTCTGGTACCATGTAGAATTATGGGCTTCCAACTCAAAACCAATTGGCAATGAGTGGATTGACCCAAGTCTCATATATACTAGAGTAAATTTTCCATCCTTAACTATGTGGGACATTCTCACACATAGCGATAAGTTAAGCAATATTCACAAAAGATATGATGAACCACGTATAGAAAACAGAGGAGTAAATATCGGAAGATATATCTCAACACGATTATATTCAACAAACTAAAGAGAACAAAAGAGGAGGAAGTATGAGATTAGCCTCTCTTGTTCAAGTGTGGAACGAAGCCACAAAGGTTCTCATGTGGCAATGTAAGAATGCTGACGCCTTTACTTAGTGACACTACTTGCGATCCTGTTAGTTGACTTGTTGGCTTGGGAGCTTGAAATCTTGATGTCACACCTCTGTAAGCGCTGACAAAGTTGTAGAAATCGGTTTTCTGTCCATAACTCGACCTTGTCGATGTGCATATCTAGAAGGATTTGGATTCCTCATAGGACACCACGAAAGGCTGCAACGATTCGGTTTGGTGGTAGGAGCAATGTGTCATGCACATGATATATAACGTCGCCAGAATGATTACGGAGAATCCAAGCCAATCCTATAAGGTGTATCCAACTTCACCTATGAGACTTTGAGGTTCGCTTTGAGCATTCCGTGCCTTGGTTTTCTCCAGACTTTGTCTATGGATGACGGAGAGACACGAGGTGGTAGTGAGTCGATGGTCTTCATATTTGCTGCCTTCCATTCCTCTGCTTCACTTATTGACTGAGCGATTCTAAAATCAGAGTTTTGGCATCTAAAATGTACTCATTCCTTTGTTTCTAAATGTTCCATATGATCCATGGCATCACATCTCAAGCATATACTCTTATGCATTATTCTATTATATTAGTTGATAGTGTCTACGAATATATTTTTCTTTTCCTTTGTTTTGTGGATAAAGACGAGACTTTTTCAGATAATGTTAATAAAGTGATCAATTCGTTCATATATAGATTGTTTCATAGAGAAGAAACTAGCGTAAGAACCAACCTGTATTTGCTTACGTTGGATCTTAGATAACTCACGACACGTAGACATGCTATTAAATCATAACATATATACAATTACATTAGCATTAAAATAAGTATAAGATACACATAAACATTTGCTATTTTCGATTAATAACTGTTGAAAATTGTATATAGAAGTCTACGAAATTTGTGTTGTCCAATTGGTTTGGTTTCGGTGTTTATGATATACAGATTACAAGTTTGAATTGTAAATTGGGAAAGGTTTTCACATTGATTTCTCGTAGTGCCGTGCCTACCCTTAGAGAAGTCTAAAGCGAACTTTAATAAAAAGGGCCCTTTATAATATAAATATAATATAATTAAAAAAATTATATTGATAAACCAGAACAAAATTTAAATAAACAAACGATTAAGACATAATTTTTCTTCCTTCTCTTTCAATAAACTCTTCTACCAAATTCTCATAATCTAAATTTCTAACTAGATCTATTTCTATAGATATGATTGCTAAACCATTTAGTCTTTCTTGTGACATAGTTGACCGCAAATAAGAGTTTATCAACTTTAGTTTTGAAAAACTTCTTTCAGCTGAACCAACCGAAACTGGAATCGTCAACAAAATCCGATAAGCAATCGATGAGTTTGAATAACAATCTTCCATTCCTTTCAAGTAGTCAACAATTCAACGGGTTTCTTGCATTTCTCTGGCAAAACATCTTTCAGAACTGTTATTTCAAAATACAACTCATCTCTTATAACATCTAAATGATTTCCATGTTTTAAAAACACTTCAAGATTGGTACAAAATGTCTTCAAGTTATCATCACTTGCTAACTTCAGTTTCTCTAAATCAAACAGGAAACCAAAGGTTTGTTCATACTTTTGAAATTGCTCAAACCTTGTCTTAAGAGAATAGAGAGTTTGATCATGACTTGGTTGAAATAATTTATTCTAAAGCTCTCTTCTAGAGATAAATTCACAGTTTTATCAACTATCTCTGATTCTTCACCAGTTTTTCTTTTTCTTTTGATAACACGTTTTTCCTTTGTTGAAAATATGGCTTCAATTTCCATAGACTCTGCAATTACTTTAGCATCTGATTTTGAACTCTCAAAATCACTATCTCTTTAATTTTGGAAAAAAGAAACAAGTCCCTCTAACTGGGAAAATGCAAAATTCCACAAAAATTTGAACCTTTCGGTTAACAGAAAATAAAAAACTTTCATCTAGAAAAATAAATGTGGTCTTACGTACTCAGACACCGTTTTTCTGAACGCATCATCATCTTCAGAATATGTGCACAATCTATTGTTATATCTACTTTTATACAATGTATGGGCTGCATACAAAACCAACTTGATTTTCTTGCACATAACAAGTTTTATAATGCTTTTATTTTTTTTATTTTTTTTGTCATGATATTTTTGTTTTTAATATTCTTTACATAAACTCTATGCTATTCATGCAAGTGAGAAAAATAATTATCAAAAAAAAAATATTAAGCAACACAAAAAGGTTTTGACTGGATAAGAAGTCTACTAATTCGACTGGTTCTATTTCATTTCCAAATCCTCACCTCATCTTATCCTCATAGACTCTCTGCTTTTTCATGCAAGTGATAAAAATATTTATCAAAAAAAAAAAAAAACAAAGCCACACAAAAAGGTTTGGTTTTGATAAGAAAGGTCCTAATTCCACTGGTTCTATTTTATTTCCAATCCTCACCAGCAAATTCTTATCCACTTCACATACATAAAGAGGGTTTTGTCCTCATGTAGAAAACTTCTCATTATATGAAATAGATTCTCTTACCCTACTCTCAAGTCTCTTCTAGTCCTCTTACCTGGTGAGCTTTCTCTTCTATGTATGTCTTAGTAGAACGGCTCAAAAGTATATACATTCATATTGTCTTTTGATTCTGCAGATTTCTAAAAGAGATTAGCTTAAAGAGTTGACGAACAGATTATAAGACAAGATGGAGATCACTAACGTTAATGAGTATGAAGCCATTGCTAAGGAAAAATTACCAAAGATGGTCTATGATTACTATGCTTCTGGTGCAGAAGATCAATGGACACTTCAAGAGAACCGAAACGCTTTCTCTAGAATCTTGTGAGTGTTCTTTTAAAGTTAAACCTTTCATCAATATGATTACAAATGTTTCTCTACAATCAGCTTTTTCTGATTTCACTCTAAACCAATTCTCTTTCTCGCTATCATTAAGGTTTCGGCCTCGGATTCTGATAGATGTAAGCAAGATTGATATGACTACAACTGTTTTGGGATTCAAGATATCTATGCCTATTATGGTTGCTCCAACTGCTATGCAGAAGATGGCTCATCCTGAGGGTAAGAACTCAAAAACAGAACAAAGTTAAAAGTAGAGCATGATGATGTCTGAATTACACTCCAATTGTGATGTTTAGGTGAGTATGCTACAGCTAGAGCTGCATCTGCTGCAGGAACAATCATGGTTTGAATCTGAATCTTTGTTATTTCATCTCCAAACACAGTCACAACTTTAAGGTTCAGACATCTTAAAATTCTTGTTGCAGACACTATCTTCATGGGCTACTTCTAGTGTTGAAGAGGTTGCTTCAACAGGACCCGGAATCCGGTTTTTCCAGCTCTATGTAAGCTCCATCGTGTGGTATACAATTAGCTCATGAATCAAGAAGCTTCAATATTCGGTTGGTTTTATAGGTCTACAAGAACAGGAACGTGGTGGCTCAGCTTGTGAGAAGAGCAGAGAGAGCTGGTTTCAAAGCAATTGCTCTCACTGTTGATACACCAAGGCTTGGTCGTAGAGAATCTGATATCAAAAACAGGTTTACCTTGCCACCTTACTTGACTTTGAAGAATTTTGAAGGTCTTGACCTTGGCAAGATGGATGAGGTAACAACATATTTGATCCTACATATACTAATTTCTTTGTGAATTTTCACTATCTCAAATCAGCTTGGTGGATTCTGTAGGCAAACGACTCAGGACTAGCATCTTATGTGGCTGGACAAATTGATCGTACCTTGAGCTGGAAGGTAAAGCAAACAAATCAATGACTTGGAAACTATTACAGATCCGTCTGGATTAGCTTTTGATCCAGACGTGTTATTCCATGTAGAACCGTGTGATTTCTTGTAGTGAAAACAACGTTTTGTTATATGATCGATACAGGATGTGCAATGGCTTCAAACAATCACAAGTCTACCTATTCTGGTGAAAGGTGTGCTCACAGCTGAGGATGGTGAGAAAACCACAAACTCAACGATACAGAATTCTCATTCATCTTCTTTATTATCACTTCACATTTCATTAAAAGTCCTAACGACGTTTATGTTGCTTTATTCGTCTGCAGCAAGAATGGCGGTACAAGCAGGAGCAGCCGGTATCATCGTGTCTAACCATGGTGCTCGTCAGCTCGATTACGTCCCAGCCACAATCATTGCCCTTGAAGAGGTATACTTAATAAACTAAAGCTCAACATTTTGTTTAACTCTATGAAGTTCGTTATTATCATCTACTTCTTGACTCTTCTGGTTGTCAGGTTGTTAAAGCAACTCAGGGAAGGATTCCGGTGTTCTTGGACGGTGGTGTTCGCCGTGGAACCGATGTTTTCAAAGCTCTCGCACTTGGAGCCTCAGGCATATTTGTAAGTGTCAATATACATTTTGCAATACAAGTAACTATTAACTGTTTCTTGTACTACAAGTAACCAATTACTCATTCACAGATCGGAAGGCCGGTAGTGTTCTCACTGGCGGCGGAAGGAGAAGCCGGAGTGAGAAAAGTGTTACAAATGATGAGAGAAGAGTTCGAACTCACAATGGCATTAAGTGGATGCACTAGTTTAAAGGAGATCACTCGTAACCACATTGTCACTGATTGGGATACTCCTCTGGCACGTTTACTACCAAAGATGTAGTTACATTATACCTTAAAATGAAACATGCATGTATTGTCTTCGTCGTCGTGTCTCCTTTTTGATTCGATGTACTGTAGATTTCAATGCTCATCGCTACTCTTCTGCCTGTATTAGTGGCCTGGATTATACATCAATATATTTCGTTGTCCAAGTATTTTGCTATATTACCTAATCAATCCCATTGTTGACAAAAAAGATCTATCTCGATAAGATCTACAATGAATTGATCGACCTTGAAGTTTTTGAAGTTTCTTTACTAAACTACATTTTCTTCATATATAAAAAAGTATTTTACTATATTCATAAAAAACTCTATGTGAATTGATTGTAAATTCTCTGTGAATTGATTCTCTAATTCTGTGAATGTGTTGGTCTTCTGTTAAAGTCACTATTAATCCTATGTAATCTGATATTGATACATTGTACTAATTGTGTAAATTTGTTTTCTAAGTTTTGTTGATTGCAAATTAAGGAATCTGAAGCTTCATTTTACTCTAATCACACGCATACATGAATGTTAGTAACATATCTCTTTAGTTATTTCTATGATCTATTTTAATTGTATTGGCTTCTATTTTGTTTTGTGAATCATTTTACTTTGTGAGTCGGCTTCTGTTTTGTTTTCTGAATCATTTGTAAATCATTACCATGAAGCTGCTTCTTTACATTTCTCTGGTTTCTGTGTATTTGTGAACAAAGTTTTGTTCTTATTTATGATTCTTATTTACGATTCATATGTTAGTTAAGATAAATTTTTGAAATATAAGATTCATATAGTATTGTAAAAATTATGAGTTTTGTTCACTAGTTCATTTCAGTCTGAGATTCATTTAGCTTTGCATGGATTCCTCAGTTTGGCTTTGAATGAACCAGTAAGATGTATATTTTAAACATACTAAATTAATCTTAGCATCTGATTGATATAAGAATTTGATTTTCTTAGATTTGTGAATCATATGTGATTTTTAAACTTTTTTATATTCAGTTATATGTTCTCATATAACTTTGTTTATATACAGTTATATGTTCTCATATAACTTTGTTTATGTTCAGTTATATATGTTCTCATATAACTTTGTTTATGTTCAATTATATGTTTACATATAACTTTGAATTACTCTTAAAATGGTCTGATATTAATTGAGGTAATAACATAATGGTCTACAAAGAATGGTGCATCTTAACATGTAAGAAATTTAATTACATGTTAAGGTTTAGCAAGGAGTATGCGATTTTACATTTGTTTGAAACTCTCCATTTATTTTTTGAAGAGTCGATCCTGCATATGAGAGAGGGGCTTATAATTTTGTACGGTCATTGGTGGCGTCTATGGGAGAAGAAGATATGGTAATATGTCTTTACATCGACTGTTGTAATATATATAACCACTCTAGCAATGTTGTAATATGTCTTTGCATCACACACTCCCTCGAATCTCTCTCTTTCAAAGCTCACTCTCTATTTATTTCTTCCACATACTTACATGATATCAAAGCAAAATATCTTTCTTTACTCATGCTAATCCCTTTGTCAGTACCACCATTGTTGTACTTGAAAGCTTCAGTTCTTTTCGTTTTTTCTCTGTTCTTGAATCTTTGTGCTCATTTCCACTGATCTTGTGCTCATTACTCTTTCTTTCTCTTCATTTTCTATCCGAAATCACCATTGTTGTGCTTGGAGCTTTGTTATTGGCTGTTGGGTAATATAGTGGTTCTTGTTGTTCTGATGGAAAGCTCTAAGCTTGTTGGTTTTCAACTCACTCTCAAAGGTGTGAAATATTTGCTATGGTGTAGGATTATAAAGTTTGTGTTGTGTGGCCGTGGACTTTAGGCTCATGCTGAAGAAGGAGTTCCAAAGAGGACGGTTTATGCGAGTGGAAAGACAAAGGAAGGTAGCTCGGGAGTGGTTGTTGCTGCTGGTGAAGATGAAGCAAAGTGGTACCAAGAGTACCAAGTTAATTTTATCATTATACAAAACCCCCTTGACCCATTCATTCATGAAGCCTACTCTTATTGTGAAAGTGCTAAGCACTTGTGGGATACTCTTAAGAAGGTTTATGGTAACCTCTCAAATCTCTGTCGTGTCTATAAGGTCAAGAAAGCCATAAGTGACCTCAAGCAAAAGGATATGGAGTTCACCCAATGGTTTTGGAAGTATCGGTCTCTTTGGGCTGAGCTTGAAATGCTTAGACCTCCAACAGTGGATCTGGTTGTGTTAGGAGAAAGACTTTAGCAAGACAAGGTGTTTGGGCTTATGTTGAGCCTAAACCGAGCTTATGGTGTCCCATTCGCCATCTCTTGAGACAAGAGAAGCTCCCAAGTTTGAAGGAAATGTGTGGCTTCATTCAAAGGGAGCAAGAATCTCTCTTCTTGGTGGTAAGGGGGAGATCATTTTGGCCAATAAGGTGGCATTTAGGCCAGAGAAGAAGAGGATATGGTTTTGTGACCATTGCAAGAGGAAAGGACATGGCAAAGAGCTTTGTTGGATCTTACACCCTCATCTCAAGTAAAACCGGTTTGAGAAACCAAGGGCCAACCTTGCGGTTGAAGATGTGGGAATACAAAAAAACATGG